>VXAZ01001305.1:550662-730315 GCA_013399875.1 Gymnorhina tibicen | reverse complement strand
GTGCTCCGGGCCGGGCAAGGACAAAGCGGCGGCCCGGGCAGCGGGCGATCGCCCCTCGACGGCCGCTCGACCCGGCCGGGCGCCACCCGCAGCCGTCAGCTGAGCCCGGGTCCCGAGGGGCTCCAGCCTCCAGCCGCCGCGGGACTCGCCGGGCCGGTGCCCAGCAACGGCGATGCCCGCGGGGTCGTGGGGTCTACACAGCCCTCGGCCTCGTCAGCCTCACACCTCACACGCCTCGGCTCGTGCCTTGCGCCCGGTGTCAGGGCAGGGACGCACAGGAATGGGAGCCTTGGTGATTTCTTACCCCGCCACCACAAATGCCTGCCCTTCGTCCCACGTGGGAGCTGGAGAAACACCGGCCACCCTGCAGCCTCACCACTCTGAATAGGAGTATTCAGCATCAAAACCAGAGTTAGTTGTTCCGCGAGCAGCCAGCTTGCCAAATCATAAATGTTTTAAAAAGGAAAGGGAATAATTGATAGCAATTGTGGTAGGTGTCACAGGAAGGTGGTATAGCATGGAGATGTAGTTTATCTTCTGGCCCATCAGAAATGTACGGTGGTGGTGTACACTGGAACAGCTTCTCACACTGTCTGCCCAAAGCAATCCACCCCTTTAGAGAATGTAAATATTCCAGTCTTAGAACCTGATCCTACTGGCAATAAAACCCATTTTTTTATAGAAGATCTTATCTATCTGTGTAAAGTAGACGAGGCTGAGGTGGTGGATAACTGGCTTCTGCAGAGAAGAAGTTAACAATTAGTATAAATGTTTGTGCAATTTACATGAGATCTCAAGACTAACAGTTGCTGTCCAGCATAAGGGCTTTCGCCTAGATGGCTTTTACCCCAAAGGCTTTCATTATCAACAGCCTAATGGCTTAAAACTACTTTGTTTTCTTAGCTTGTGCAAGATCAAGGGGTCAGAGAGCATGTACCGTGCACTAGAGGGAATAAACAATTGGTGTGTCAAGAAATACCCTTCTTTGGGTAGTTGAAGTTAGCTCAGTTGAAAAGTATGCTGAAGATTTGGCAGGAAAGTTCAATGACATGATGTGGAGGAATACTGGAGGTTTGTTTGTTAAAGTAGGCTATAGAGAATTCCCAGCTCACCACTACAGGCAATTTGCCCCTGAGGTATGCTGTAGAAAATTCCTAGCGTAAACAGTATCTGGCATGATGAGCAATCTGGGCATAATTAGTAAAAGGGAAGCACGGCATTATCAAAAATCTATCAGTCAGCACTGAGAGTCTTTCCCCCTCCTCCCTCTCCCATTCTGTTGATGATGCTCAAGATGAAGCTTGCTGGAACTTTGAAAGTCAGGATTAAGTCTTTAAAATTTTCTTTTATTTCAGGTGAAAATTTGCAGTCATCCCAAAAAAGTAGTAGAAGAATGTGCATCTACAGACTGGCCAAGAGGCGTACACCACATCAGCTAATACATGTGTGGCTTTTGTGACTTTCAGGATACAAAGTGAAAATTAAGAAAGCTCATTTAATGGAGACTAATAGAAAAACTATTCTAGATTTCTTTTTTCCCGGGATTTTGTACTATACTGAAATGAATTTACTACAGCAATGTGGACATAACAAGTATTTATTTGATTGAATATTCATTCATTTGATATCAGGTCTCAAAGGATGACACTGTTTTTGTGAGGTTATATATTCCTTGGGTAACTTTGTTATGTTGTCATCTACAACAAGAAAGAGGGCTGCACTGAAAGGTACAGTACAGTTGGAAGGAGAGGGGGAAATGCCAATTTTAATAGCCATTGTTACAAATCTACATATAATCATCTCAGTGACTTTTCGTATCCTCATAATTTGACCTCAGTGTAATTTTAACTGATGTACCCATCATGAATGGTTTTTCTCTGTCAGTTTATTGTGTGCTCAAATTGTTGAAGTGCAGCTGGCATTGCAGAGCCTTCCTAAGGAAGTCCTGGGCACTCAGGATGAGGCCTACAGTTTTTTCCCAATCAGTTGCATTTGTTGTTTGTGCTTTATTGCTTTTTTGGTTTTTTGGGTTTTAGAAGCCCTGTTTGCAAAGGTAGCAGATTGGTAGATCTTTTTTTAAGAAGCCCTGTGTCTTTTTGGGTCTGTCTCCCTCCCTGTTCTGTCAGAGCACAGGTATGAAGTGTCTGTTAGCACACAGAAGCTGAACAGCTGCTTTGGGCTGCACAGACATCTGAAAATATTTTTCTAGGTTTAGGAACTCACAGTTGAGTCTCCTCCATCTGCCATGAAGTTCTTAGATAGCAAACAATGCAATGCCTGGGACCAGAACTAGGTGAAAACCATTTTGATCTCCTGGCCCCCATCATTTTAAGGGTGTACAGGTGGTAAAATAAGGCCAGCATAGTTTATTTATGATTAAGAGCAGCTCAACTGAAAATACTACTTACTGTTTACAGTTGTATACTTCATCTTCTTTATGCCAAAGTCATTGTTTCCTGACAGTAAATTCATCTCCAACTAGCAGTGCGTCTCTCTGTCCTAAGTGTATTCCCAGTCCGAGTTGTGTTAAAGCCCCTGTTGGATGGAGCCCTACTACAGCTCCCTACTACAGTGCTACACATAGGTGGGCACAAGCTGCAGAACCATGAAATTAACAAAAATGTTGTTTTTGTTTTTAAAGTGGATGGGGTAAAATTTAGATTGTGTTTTATTAGTAATTAGTGTCATAGTAGCAACTAGAGCTCCTTGTAAGGTAGCTCTTGTACAAATATGCAGTGTGCCTTTTCCCAAGATAATTAACAGTTTTAACAGAGAGTTCTAGGAAAGCAGATTAGGCAGAAATCTTGGGCCAAGAAGGGATGTAGTGACTTACAGAAGGGAATACAGGAAGCCTGCAGTAGCTGCAGCTCATCCTGTCGTGCCTTCACCATAAATTGTTGCATTGTGATGCTGTGGATTCTTTGGAGTTTATAAAGGAAAAATAAGCCCCTAAAGAACAATGTCCCTACTATGTTTCATTTGTGTTCTCAAGAATTTATAAGAACAGCAGAGGTAAGTTTTTTAAAAAATAAAGTCAGTGTGACAGTGGACAGGAACCAGCCATTAGGAAACCATCTCCTGGTCCCTTTGTCAGCTGGTGTTTATCCCATCTGTTGGTTTTGTGTTGCCACCTTACAAATTTTGGCATGGGAATATGGTGGAGGAAGGATGGGGACGGGGCTGGGCGGAAGAGATGAAGGCAAGAGCCAGAACACTGCTGTGCTTCAATTGTTCTTGTTTGAAGGATGAGTTTTTGGAGGCTGCTGTAGCTCAGCAATAATCTTGAGACTGCTGTAATGCAGCCTGTCATGAGGCCTGCAACTTGGGATGCTTGGAGAACTTTTCAGGATATCTTTCCTTCTCTGAATCCTTACGTGCTTGAATAGAATCTGGAAGAGAATTTTACCAACTTTTTTTTAACACAGGAGTTGGCTGTTTAGATAGGATTCTTTATAACATTGAATACTGCTGTATCTAAATCCATGGAAAAATAATTAGCATGCACTAAAGCACTACAGATATTAATTAATCTTCATCAAAATCCTAAGAAGTAGACAGTGAGTCCTACTGTTTGGTATACATTGTATTTGACAGTTGTATTTTACACACTGAAAGACTAAATGGTCAGCTGGGTACTGGCGTTTAATGGGCGGATTAGCATTAAGTACTTAAAAACATAACAGATAAATGCATGTTTTCGAAGCACAAAGTCATGTGGAGATGTTTGTATTGCAGTGTTCCCATGGAGTTCTTGTGTTCTGTTGTGTAAATTCTTTCCTTGTGTGTGGATTACTGATGCAAGAAAAAAACACAGTGGCCCCTTTGGAGTTCCTGTAGTCATTCATATGAATCCAGTGTCTGTGCATTTCAGATGAGTATCAGTGATTTAAAATATCCATACTTTATTTTTTGTTGAAAGCAGCTTGTACTCACCAGCTTTTAATCGCTATAGTTTTTATTTTACTTGGAAAGATTTAGGAAAACCAAGAAAAATTAGAGAAAATTCAGGTGGAATTGGTCTTGGCTACTGGACAATAGTAATTCATATGTCATAAGGATATTTCCCTCAATAAATAAGCATTATTTTATCTGTAAGCAAGAGGATTTTCTTCCCTTGAAATTTTAATTGTAAATTTCTCCTTGATGTATAGATATGTGTAGTTACAGTTGCTTTAATGAGTTTAAGTTTTAGTACAGTGTCTTGAATATTTGTCTACAGTAGAGTAAAATGTAAATACTGGCAGACTTTTACCAGTACCAGTACCAGTACCAGAGTGTGAGAACAATAGGTCTATAAGCAACTTCATAATTTCCATTAAATGATTTTGTGGTGTATATTCAGCAGTATAGTGTGTAAATCATAAGTTAGGGAGAACATGGCTCTACAGATACAACCCTGGCAGACCAGCATTTCTGGAAAACTTTCAGTATGAAATCTGCCCCTTTTCTGCACACGGGGTGTAGTAAAATAGTGTTGTCATTCTTGGTGTGTTTGATAATCTCCTATGAAAGCTGTTATAGTGAATAACGTTGAAGGCCTAGTAAAAATTACATTTCCCTGTTACAAATAGAGATATTCCACCCGTACACCATCTCAGATTGAATTATCTGTAAGTCTACACACAAGCATATGTCTTAGTGCTATCTGCAGACTGCTTAGATTGGAAACCTTTGGCTCCATAAAAGCTCTGCCTCCAGAAGACCAAAGTCTGAGTGAAAGCAGAAAGTCAATAGGCTGGTAGTAATCGAGCTGATATCCTCATTCATGCCAGCCAAGGGAAGGCATTATAAAGTCAAATTCACTTGACCAAGTTGAGGTCAGAAAGAAACATACACATGAGGCAGACATTATTTATAAGCTGATGAATGTTTTTATAGAAAAGTAATAATTAAAAAGTACATGACTAAATTGGCCCATCCTGAATGTGTTATTAAGAAAAGGATCCTGGACAGCTCCTTACTGCCTCAGTCTGACTAACTTATTTATTTCCCTGGGGTTGCATGAGTAAAAGATTTCCTTCATAGCCTTTAGGGTTGGTGGCAATTGGCACAAATAGCTTTATCTGGCTTATCAGCATTTTGACACTTCAGTCCCCATCAGGCTCTTCAAATTCTGACATCCTACCAAAGAAAGAACCTATCAGCATTTAAAGAAAGTCTTACAAATTTCCCAAGAGCCGAGAGCCGTCACACCTTCTAGTGATGAGTCACAGTGCTTTACATTTGCCTGCCTGGAAAGCCAGGGACACTTCTGAATGCACCCTAATTATAGGGTAAGGCCCACACATATTTCCCATTATCATGTCTGCACTGGATAAAGACCGGCTTGACTGATGCTGTTTTGCAATAAAGAAAAGCAATACCTTTTTTAGTTTATGAAGATCAGGATTACCAAAGACTCCTGTGGAGTAGCTTTGTGGCATCTTGCTTTTTGACTAGGAACAAAAAATTAGCTGCATTTATCCACCCCCTTCATGTACAGGAGCCCTAACCTCCCAGAAAGGGACAGGAAAGTCAAGTCAGGGCCCAAATCACCCCTGCAAATAACTGGGCAGGGCTGATCTTCCACAGCCCTGACTAGTGTGCTGGGCAGTCTCTACAACAGAAGAAGGTGTTGCAACTCCCAGCAGTTTCTTTTGTGCCCTAGTCAGTGGGACTTGTGTCCAGTGTTTCCAGTTGCAGCAGGAGAACAGATCTCCACCCACGGTGGTGGTGAGGGCTGAGAGGGGAGGACAGCCCCAGCTAAAGACCTTCCACATATTTGATCTGTTACCTCATGTGCTGGAGCAGTCACATCCAAGTGAAGAGCCCGAGTGGCAAGGTCTTAAATAATTGCAGCTAAAGCCATGTAAGATGAAAAGTCAGGCCCTGAAAATACACTGGCAAAACTCAAGAGCAGGAAAGGATTGGATCCTCAGGGCAAGTGGAGGCTTTCTGTTTGTCATTCAGCATGTTGAAATGTTTCTCTGAAGTATTGAGTGGTGAAGTGGTACAAACTTAGAAATGAGCTGCTTTAATGTTACAGTCATTTTTATCACCCCCATCTGTGTGATGTCAAGATGTGACTGTCTTCAAGTAGCTCATTTAGTATCACCAGCCAGAAATCTTTGCACAGGAAAGAAGTTATGATTAGCAGGTGTGAGACTAGTCTGATTTTAGTCTTGTCCCATGGTTTCAAGAACAAACTCTTCTTGGAGCTTTTGTTTCCTTTTGTAATGAGAATTTCTGTTTTATAGTTTGAAGCAGGATCCTCTTTCTGAGTGAGAACTGAACCAGGCTCTCTCTGGAGTCCCTCATTACTGCTCGGCTGGCTGGGTAGCAGCCGACGGATGAGTGTCCTTCCTGGCCAGCCACTGTGCTGTTTCTCCTGCACTCCCAGCAGAGAATGAGAGACCAAGGATGTTCTCTGTGCCCCTGTGGAGCACAGCTGCACTGCTGAATGGAGTTATTTCTGATTTTTTTTGGTCTTAAATACCCATTGTGTTATTTCCCTACCTTTATTCACATGTATGTCAACAGACTGACTGTTGTGTGTTTTCCAGCGCAGTAATCCCAACTGCTACTGGAGCCCTCCTTCACAATGCAGTGTGGCAATGCAGTTTGTGCTTTTATTTACAGTGTTTAATAAGTATGTAAATTAACCTACTCCATCTCTTCAGGTAGGAGACTTACACTTGCGTATCACAGAATATGCTATTATGAAGATGGCACAGTGGAGCAGGAGCTTGAGGTGGAAGTTTAAAATATAATTAGCACAATGAAAGTGTCAGTTAAAGCCTAAGTTTAAAATGTTTTAATGTCTCCGACTGGACTTGAGCTGAAATGATGCTCCTGTGTTCTGTGCAACACTGGTGAGAAAGTGTAGGAAATGCAAGCTTAATTCATGCCAGCTCTGCTTGGATCAGACTAACTACAGTATTACCTATTCATACTGGAATTTCTAACAGTTATAGTTTACTACCATTTACTGCGTTTTCAGTAATATTTAATGTGAATATTAACATACAGTGGTTTTAAGAGTGCTTTTTGGTTAAATAAAAATAGAGAGGACCGCTATGACAGAAAAAATAAGAACATGGTGCTAACTTCAAAACAGCAGAAAAAATATGCCAGTGAAGCTGCTTCTACTCATCTAACATCAAAAGATGACTTTACTTTGTACTGTATCCATGATCTTGAAAGCCACAAAAAAAATCTCTCAGGGGTATTCTTATTCCTAAGTTACCTTACGTTGTTTTAATTAATTAGCTAAATGGAGATCATTATTCCTGAGGTCTGCTTATTTTTGTCTCTCTTTCAGCTATGTGTGAGAATGAACTTATGGCCTTTGCTGTCAGGCTGATCATGATTTTAAATAGTAATGTTCTTGCTAGTAGACTGCATTAATCCTACTGGTGGAAATTTTAAGAGAGAATATCTTGGTCAATCAAATTAATCTAATTTAGTGTTGAACTGGAACACAGGTTAAAGGTAAGTGTTTAAATGCCAACATATAAACAGATGGCCAGGTTGTTTTGAAAAAAGCTAGTCACTCCCATCAATGTTTTACAGATGATATCCCCTAATATCCAGTATATAGTTATCTGATGTATTGGTGTGGTTCTTTACTGTCTCAGCATCAAATCAAGGGTAAAGGAGATAGAGAATCAAAATGGTTCAATTAATCAGATGTATCAGCATATCCATTTAATAATTTTGCAATGTTCATTTTAAGTCTCCAGAAAATATAGGGTTTTTTTCTATTTACTTATCTTTCTCAATCTTCACATTGAAGTATTATGGTGCTAATATATCTCTGGCTAAAACACTTGTTTGGTATCTCTTTCAATGAAGAAATCCTGAAACAAACAAAACTCTTTCTAATTATACATTATTTTTCATTGGTTTCTTGTGCTAAGGAAGCAGTCAAGTCAGTCTTTACATTCACATATTTATCTTTCACAGAATTCTACCCAACAAGTAAACATGTACATGGAAGAAGAGTTTTAAAAGTGCAATGCAACTTCTTTTCTTTGCATTATTTCTTAGCAGTTACTATGCTATTGATGGGGTCATTCTGAACTATCAAAAAGCACGGTCTATACAAGTAATGTCCAGCAGAACAGGAAGTGCTTTTGTGCCTGAGGCTCAGGGCTAACAAGTGATGATCTCTGGTTCTGCCCCCTTTAAAACAAAAATGAGGAACGAGTGGGAGAACTCGCAGTGAATGTGGAAGGACTGTACTGTAAGGAGACCTGGGCATATTTACCACAATAGGTCAGCCTTCTTTGGTGGGCAGTAACCATGCAGCAGTCACAGGACTTAATATCTTTCAAAGATATTGGCAGATTTCTGGGAAAAGGCACCCCCTAGAAAGGTACAAAATGCCTACTTCTGGTCTGGGGTGGTGCCTGTCCACCTTTGCTACAGAATGCTTCAGCACCTAGCAAAGGAGCTGAGAGATTGCCAAGATCATATCTGAAGAAGCAAACTTGTATTTTGTTCAGAACTGTGCTCAAGTTACAAACATTTCCTCATACAACAGAACTTCCAGCTAAAAAATAAGTAACTCTTTTCTGCCAAGCATTAGAAAGGGGAGATTTCTATTCTGTCTTCAGGTGTACCTGTTCAGTAATAGTTACCCTGCTGCCTGGAATCTAAGAGGTTTGCTTCCCTCTGTAGGCTGGCCCTCCACAGAATTTGGGTCAGTTTTAGAATATCATTATTCAGTATAAAAGCTTTGTTTTCTAGTCACTACCTGGAACAGCTTATTTTCAGACAATGTTCTCTCCTGCCATCTACTTTACATTATGAACAGTGTTTCTCCTAAACTCAAGGGTAAGTCTCATGACAGTAGAAGACATAGAAGACTTCTGAGCTCCTTGCAGGAAGAGAGAGGAATGATCACAACATTCAAAGCCTTCAGGGTAAAGTATAACATGTTATTTTAGCTTTGCTATCCCCACAATGTACTCAGCTTAAAGCATCAATGAAGAAAACAGGAAAGCAGAAAAGGTCAGAATGGAGAGTGAGAAGAGGAAATAAGTCAGGTAAACCCTGTCTGGGGAAAGGAAAAAGCAAATTTAGAATTGTGGCCTATTGTAATATTGGTTATTAATTTGTGAGAGGAGATCATATACTGTGGGAAAGAGCAGCAGAGACTGACAGATGAGATAGATAGCATTGCTACACTCTGACCCCAGAGTCACAGAACCGTTGTGTGTCTGAGTTCCCTCATCTGTAAAATGAGAATTGTTCCTATTTACGTTTCAGGGTCCTTGGAACCATTAATCATGTTGTTAAGGCTTATTGAGACCACCAGTTGGAAATACAGAATAACCTATGTCTTCTGGCCTGTCTTTTCCATGGCTATATAATCTAGCCAAAGTAATTTTAAAAACAGGTACTGTCCATTCAGAATTTGTTGGAAAATAATCAGTTTTAAAAATTAGGAGAAGAAAGGGTTGTTGTGAAACATATCTAAGTTTAAGGCAGGGGAGCCCTGCCAATGCCCTCCCTCCCCATTTCCATGAAGCACAGTCAAGCCTTGGACTTGACTGCTAAGGCTCCTTGTGGGACTGTTCTTTGGAAATAAAATTGACATTTCCTTTTGAAGGAAAGAATTCATTTCTTTGCAAGAGTTGAAAATGATATGCCATCCTTGCCTCTTCCCTCCGTACCATATATTTTTCCTGCCACCAAAAGAGAGGACTGTTCAATAATTGCTGTTATAGGGAAGGTCAAACTATGGCATTTTTGTCTGGAAAAGGTGCAACAGAGAAATGGAGAGATCTCAACTCTGTAGGGGTAGATGATGCAAATAGAGCTGTAGCCCTTGTGCTCCTCTCTTGATGTCTGCCTTTCCACAGTTATACAGGACGGGATTTGCACCAGCAGCGTGGTTGTGAAGAGTGTGGTGGGCATGGGCAGTTATGGAGAGGATTTCTTTCACATCATGTTCAGCACTACCCACCACAATGCTCTTAACGGCAAGGAGAGTACAAGAGCTGATGAGATGGTCTGGCCCATTAAACCTATGTCAGGAAAGGATTAAAATCATTCAGTTGCATTTTTAGGTTTTAAATTAACATTAAACTCGCAATAAATTACTAAATAAAACCAAAGCCCTTTTCATCTTCAGATCAGGTTAATTATAATCTTTACAATTATTCCCATTTTTATAACATTTCCAAACCAGTTATAGTGTCAGTGACTACATACATTTACTGATTATTAGTTACTCCTTAGCTGTTGCAGAGCTCCGTAACTTTTCTCACCATGATCTCTTTCCCAAGGCAATCTTGGAGCATGAACCTTCTTTTACTGAAGATTATTTTCCAGCATCGTTCAAATATCTATTCTGAAGAGCTTCTCATTCTTGCAGTTTCAGTATGCAACATTCTTTCTTTTTGCCCTCTCTGCTCCATCTTGGAGAATATCAATGACATCCAGAGCCTCTGATCACTGCCATCTCTTATGTCACCTGAAATATATAGATTTTTCTTCCTTTTGTAGGTTCCATTGCTTGCACCATTCCTCTGTGCTCCCACAATTGATATTCTCTGCAGGAGAGTTCTTCAAACTGTTTGTTACAGCCCCCAACAAGCTTCCAGTGGATCACAGGAGCTGTGAATTTTTAGACTCTTGAAGAAGCAATGAACTACTTTGACTTCCTGGCAGTCTACATCTGCAGCTGTTATATAAAGCTAGTTTTCACTTCCTTGCCTTGGAAGTGCTGAGCAGATGCTGTTTCCTCAGAGAAGTGGAAGGACTGAGTGGATAACATCTCCTCTGAGATGCCCTCCTCTTTTTCCTCACATAATTTGCGTGAAGATGAATGAATGTTCTTGCAGATAATTTGAGATTATATCCTCCAGAGGGTCTAGTTGTTAAATAGTGTCAGTCTTTACTCCCCCAAAACCTAGTTTTTAATCTCCATATTCTCATCCATGCTATATTTATTTCTTTTTCTCTTCTCTGATTTTTTTTCATCTTTCTTTCTTTCTCTTTGTTTGCTTTCATGTTTTTAAGTTCTCGTGTGTCAGGTTGGCCACCCACCTCACTGCCTTATTTGACCTTTCATTCCAGATCAGCTCTTCCCATTTGAATGCCTGCTTGTCCAGCCTTGTCACCTCTCACCTTAATAAACCAACTGCTCCTTGTTAGCTCTTCTGTCATCTGGTTTTAGGACTCGTTTCTTGAGGAAACAAAATGTCTGTGATTATACTGTACAAATGCATTTTAAGCCTTTGGCAAAACTTGGAAGAGGAGTAAAGGATTTAAAGTGTCTTTAAGTTTTATCAAAGAAGATGGCCACACACAAAAAAAGGAACTTATTTTGCATTCATCTGAAAAGAAAGAATGCAGTTTGATCTTATTTTTACTAGACTGTAGAAAATCCCTGCAGAGAACTGAGGGACTTGAGGTATTAGGT
Organism: Gymnorhina tibicen; assembly: GCA_013399875.1. Taxonomy (NCBI): domain Eukaryota; kingdom Metazoa; phylum Chordata; class Aves; order Passeriformes; family Artamidae; genus Gymnorhina; species Gymnorhina tibicen. The sequence continues at coordinate 718,902 of VXAZ01001305.1, read as the reverse complement.
ATTACAGAGATTATATTCTTGGTCTGGGTTTCTCTCCTCTGTGGACTCTCCATAAGCAAAGTTTGATTTTGAGTTTTCCCAGAGGTGCAGCCTTGAAATTGTTTTTCTCCTGTGTGTATTCTTTGGTGTCCAATAAAAAGTGAACTTATGGTATAGCATTAATATTATTGAGTATCAAAACCAGTCAGTCATAATGTCCAACTCTAATAGAAAGAAGACATCATGGGCTCAGATATTCACAGAGTTGCTGAAACTTGTTTCTTAATCTATTGTATTGTTTAGATAATAAATATCTTGGATAAGGCATCATCTTTGGGGTTTTTTGACCACTATATTGTATTGGAATAGTAAGAAATGGTTATAGCTAGAAAAATGGTTCCCATCGTTTTGAAACATTTCTATATGTTACACATGTTTTAGGAAGACTAAAGAAAACACATGCTTTCAGTTGCACTGCCTTGTGACAGTAAGTTGAAGATTCCTTAACACATTCTTGGAATATTTCAGTCTAACTTGGTACTATGAAATTCTTAATACAGGTGTTTCCCAGGAATATAGAACTTAGAAGTGTGAACCACGTTGTAAGAAATAATGAGCAAAGATAAGTAATATACCAGTTGAAATCAAAGCAGAAAATACCTAAATCATTTGAAAAGACATGAATTACAATAAAGTAGCTGTGCAGTGTATAATGATGAGAAATGACTGTGGTCTACAGTAATATGGACTCATCTTGCAGTGAATGAGCCCAGGTCCTACAAAAATGGCAGGGAATCACTCCTGCCCAGGAATGTGTACTGTACAAGACCAGAAAACATGTTAAAAAATAAAGATCTGGGGTTTTGTAAAGATAATTTTTCACAAATATTCCTAGAGGACTCTTGATGCACCTGTGTAAGTCACCCTATTTTGTTTGATGTATATAGGAGCAGTGCGTACATGTGAGATATTTTCACACACAGACACACACACAGACACACACACACACTAAACTAAACCCAAGGATATGGAAATTGTACTTAGGTGGATTTAGTGACAGTTAAATATTAATCTGAGTAAAAATGGGAACATTTTTTGCACCCTGTACAGTCTGTTGTACACTCTGTGTCCTGCGTGCAATTATTCATTTACACCTGTGTGGAATGTCACAATTCTTATTTCATAACATTTTGCACTGGGTTAAGTTATACCATGGCTGCAGGGGTTTGGTAAATAAATGACTTTTCTTATTTAGTTATTAGTTTTCCTCACACAGAATATATTAAACATGTCTCAGACCTGATCTGGTTCCAAATATGAATAGGTTTTCAGTGGCAACATCATATATCTTAGTTGAAGGAGTGAAGAAAAGGAAGAAATGAAAATGTTTTAACTCCAGTGCGCTGTTTTCATGCTTCAGCATACTTGTGTTCCCTAGGTGTCATGTAAGTGATAAATTAACACTTCTGACAGCAAGCATATTTCTGTATAACCTTCTTCACAATAAGTGACTAGTTATTAATTTTAATTTCTATCTGTTCTCTGACTTTGCAAAAATTCTTGAACACCATAGAATTTCATGGACAGGTTTGCAGGGAAGAAGGCCTGATTATATCCTAAGAGGGGGACAACAGTGTGTTGTATTTTGAGTCAGTGTTAACTAAGTGGTTAATAAAAATCTTTTCAATTAAAACCAGTTTGTTTTTACAAACCGCCCCTTGTCAGCCAACATCTTCAGTCATTAGTTTGCTTTTCCTTTGAAGATTCTTTCTCTAGGTAAAATGCTGTATGAAATATTCCCTGTGGAAAATTAACCCACAACATGTTCCTGTTTTATGGAGCTCCTTGTAGATTACTGTAAAAGCTGAGTCCCTAGGACTTTTCATTTTAGCCAGGAAAAAAAAGTAATGATGATACCAGTTGACTCATCAGCTCATGATCTGAGGGCTGGAGCTCCTGTCCTTTAAAGACAAGCTGAGAGAGTTGGGGTCGTTCACGCTGGAGAAGTGAAGGCTCCAAGGAGACCTTAGAGCACCTTCCAGTACCTAAAGGAGCCTGCAAGAAAGCTGGAGCAGGACTTTTTACAGGGGCATAAAGGGACAGGACATGGGGTAATGGCTTCAGACTGACAGAGGGTAGATTTAGGTTAGGTATGAGGAAGAAATTTTTCACTATGAGGATGGTGAGGCACTGAAGCAGCTTTCCCAAAGAAGCTGTGGATGCCCCATTCCTGAAAGTGTTCAAGGCCAGGTTGGAGGGGTCTCTTAGCTTCCTGGTCTAGTGGAGTTGACCTAGGTGACCTTTAAGGTCCCTTCAAACCCAAACCATTCTATGATTCTGTGAATTCAGCCCTTCCTTGAGCAGCACAGAAAAACCATGAAGAATCCCAAAGTTGCTGTTACTGCCGTCTTTCCATGCTTTTGGTAGCACTTAGACCAAATATTGTTATCCTGGGAAAAACATTGAGGAGGCTAATTTAAAATTGGTATAAACCCCGAAAGATTTAATTCAGACACAATTTGCACAGTTTAAATGTTTGACTTCCCTGGAGTTGCAATTGCACTGCAGCAGGTCTGTGGATACACATTCCCTGCCAGGAGCAGTTGTACTGCCAGTGGTTCTCTGTGTCAGTGTGTGTCAGTTGCCTCTCCTGCTTTGTCAGCTTTTGGTGTCACTAAATTGCCAAATTGCCTCAATGCAGAAATGTAGCTGTGATTCTGGGATGTAATAGCTCCTTTATTTTTCTTAACTATATTCACAGTGTTGCATGCTGCTATCATCCCTTTGGGCTGCTGAAACAATGACGGAATTTAGACCTTCAACAACAGCAGCCTCAGTACCCTTATTAAAAATGAGATTGTCATTGCTACAGTCTACATCCTTCACACATTGATGTCTTTGATCGCATCCTCTCTATCCTAGCCAAACCTATGTTACTGTTTTCTTTGAGGACTGATGTGCAAATTGAACTCACTCTTTCTGATGTAAAAGCTTACTTTAGTTTGAGTCTCATTCTGTCCCCTAAGTTTGAAATCTAACCCAGTCCACAGCTGAGCAGTGCTAGCCTGTATATTCTTCTCTACATTTCTCATACATTGTTTGCCATGTTTAATCAATATCCAGAGGTTATAAAATCCAGCACATACAAGCTGTACAGAAAGCATTTAACCAATTAAATGTGGTCATCTCTTCCTGAAGAAAAGAAGTCAGATGTTTTGATAAACTAGTCACTTAGCAGCTAGAAACATAGTATGTTACTTGGTGTCTCTTCCATATGTATTTCTTCTCTGATTATGCCAGAAACAGCTGTATTTAGAAACCTTTAACCCTAGGAAATGTAAAATTCTTAATTTACCTAAAATAGGAAATCATCATTTTCTGTCAACAAATGTTACGAAAGCAGAGTCTTTTCTAGGTGTATTCTGAAGAAATCAAGGAACTTATGCCATGCAAATTTTTCAGATGTTTGAAAACACTCCAGTCTTTATTGTCTATTAGTATGTATCTGCTACTTGTAAGGGACTTTTTCTGTCGGCTGTTCAGCACGTACAGAAATAAGTTTTTAAACGTGTAAATAAAAACTTTCATTTTTGCCTTCAAGATCTAATTTTTATTATATGCAAACAGAAAACATTCCCTAAAAAAAACCCTCCATGAGATTGTATATTTGTATTGCACATGATACAATATTGTATCATATATCCTGTGTATAACTGAAAAAAAAATCAGTAGTAGCAAATTATATTTCATTAAAATCTGGACTACTCCCTTCAGATGAATATGTCTTTTCAACTAAATGATCTCTAGTGAAAATATAAACCCCCTGTCTTGTAAGAGTAGCACACTGAGGACTGATGATGTCTCTTCACAAGCCTCCACATCATCATCCACACATCATCTCCTGCTGAACATAGCAGTTTATCTTCGAGAGATAAATTCAGCATAATTGCAGGAAGAGAGATTTATGTTTGACATCAGGAAAAACTTCCTAGCCCTAAGATTACCACACCTTCCTAAGTGCAGTGCAGCAATAAGGCAGTTATCTTGTGAGATTGTGGAGTCATGGAGGATTTCTGAGAAGGTGCTAGAGGAAAATATCTATCAGAAATAGTTTAATTCTGTTCTGGAGTAGGGAAATATATTCCTGTGATTCCAGTCATGATTGTCTCCTTGTGGCTAGAACAGCATGATTCAACATTGGCTCAAAGATTGAAAAAATTAAAGCATTTGACATCCATGAGAAAATTAGATTTTTCTCCTTTAGCCAGAAAGGAAAATGTCAGCGGTGAGAATGTCCAATTTGTCTTCAAGGCAACACTTTCAGATAAGAAAAATAATGGCCTTTCTAGATTACTCTACCTTGCGTATGGATCCTTTCATGAAGGTGGAGAAGAAATCTCCACACAGGTCTGGCTTCAGACAAAGTACAACTGCTTCACCTGGTAGCCAAGGAGTGCCACAGAGCTGATCTGTTGGCCCTACATACAGGTCTGTAGGTGAAAACTGTTGTTACTTTTGAGTGAAAACAACCTGTTGAAGGGAAAACTTCCCACTGCCAGGCTTGTGGGCTTTCTTCTCATCTCTGCTGCATTTCTGCCGCAGTAAGCCGAGTCGTACATCAGCATAAGGGTTTGTACACACAAGTGTTTCCCAAAATAACCTTGTGCTTACATGGTGTTTTGTATTGCTGTGTGTGCTGCTTACTTTAGTCATTTAATAGTGCCCTCTGTAGAATGGTAACCTCTCTGCTCGGGACGGTATTGCAGGTGTTAAGGATATAACAATTTTAAATTTTCTGAGTTACTTTTTGTATAAACTTAGAGCCTTACTTATCATTTCAACGTCTGCCTTTATACCCTTTTCATTGAATACTGCCCCATCTTCTGAACACACATCTTAGTGCAAAGTGTGATGTTCATACACACTGATTTGTCAAGCATGACATCCCTCTCAAAAAAACTTTTCTAGAGTGTTTGCTATTAACAACAGACTTGAAATATCTAAACTAAACCAGTGAGCAATTTAAAGCATTTTCAAAAAGCTTTGAAAGTTAGAAGCACCTGGGTAGAAAGGCTTAGAAAATTTCTTTCAACTATAACTTTTAGGTTGCTATAGCAATGTTGTAATAATGTCTTATTAATAGAAAACTACCTAAATATGTCTTAAAAACTCTGTAAAAATTTGTACAATTTTTTTAATGTCAGTGCTGAAAACAAGCTAAAGAATCTGAAGACATTAGCCCCGTTGTTTTGGGTTGCTTCAAGCCAGGATGGAACATCCTGATTTTATCTAACTGTTTTGCTTTATTTAAAGGAAATGTTTATCTAAGTTTCGTAGATAGTGGAAAACCCTGGTTCTATCTTCAGTTCTTATTTGCATGCACCAACTACATACACATACCCAGCTCTTCTGCTGTGCACAGGGCCTCCTGAACAGTTTTGTTGCTTTAAATGGTGCCTGGCTGTTATCCCCTTATTAGAATGTCAACAGCAGAATGATCCTGTATGCTGTGTGCTCTTTTTTTCTTCTTTTTAATTCTTATCCCTTCCAGTGTGCTGGTGGCTACACAACCCCCTGGAACTGAATGGAAACAACCATCGGACACAACAGTATTCCACTGACTTTGGCTGAAGGATCTATTGGGGGCTGGGGGCTGTAATTGTAGCATTTCCTATTCCTGTTACTGAACATAATAACGAATAACAGCAGGTAAGAGGTCACACTGCACGAGCAGTTAATACATTTTTCATGCTCCTTACAAAAACTTTTGAATGTCTACCATTGCTTTGAGGTCATTTCCTTCAGGAAGGAAACAAGGCCACTGTGACCAGAAAACTTCTGTCCCAAGCCCTTAGAAAGAGTTAACTCCATCATCCACAAGGCTTTTATTCATAGGATCTATTGCCATCTTGATTTTTATTGAGGTGGACATTAGATTATAATATTTTGTAAGCCAGGCTACTTTTTCAAGATTTTCATTGCTTCCACTGTTTCATCCTTAGTGAAAGATGTAAGAGAGTATAGCAAGAAAAAGTAGGAAAAATTACAAGAACTGTTGATGTCATGATTCAGTGACTTACCCAAATTCATAAAGCTCTTTGGTATAGGGAAATAAATTTTTCCCTTTCTGTACTGAAAACAGGACATTAGATTATAGTGTTGATGATAGTCATTGAATCTACTTATTTTAAAAGTTAATGAGTACTGAATAAGAGAAATGTCTTTAATTTTGCCTTGCAAGATTTTACACATTAACCAGAAGATATTTAAATCTCTTCCACAGAATAGGACACCTTTTCAGGAATGTCCTTCTGACTCATCAGACTTCTTAAAAATTGCCATATTTTTAATTTTAAATTTTTCAGTAGAATCACTGTGCTACTTTTCTCAAGACTTTTTTAAAAGAAATTGTCATTTAGCTTTACTTTTTCTCCTTGTGGCCAGAACATTTTCACATGGCTTCTGGAGGTGATAATCACACATTGCAAAAAAAAAAAAGCAGTGTTGGTATGTAGAATAATTGATTTCATTTTCATGGCTTCCAAGTTAAAATTCAAAATAATCGTTATAGGTGGTGATTAAGGTTGATTGATTAAGATCATTAAGGTGATGTATCTTTGTAACCAAGGACTGACAGGGGGACAAAGGAAGGATTTCTGGCAGTTTTTGATGCTTACTCTTTAGATTTACCTTAAGAGCTTTCTATAAATTAAGCATTCCTGGATTACTAGTGGGTTCTGATTCAGACAAAGATCCTTGTTCACAGGGAATTGCTTTTATGTTTTCTTAGATCATTGTTGGAATATTTTTCTGCAACCTCTTTCTTCAATCTCGGCAGTTTCTCTCTAGCAGATTGTCCTTGTTCATAAACGATGTTGGTTCTATCTTCATTTGCAGAAAGTACACCATTTAGGGTATGGAGCCTAAGTTATGTCAGCTTGCATTGAAGTTAATTTTCTCTTGAGTTGCCTAAGTTTTTCAGAGTTGTATTCTGCTGTCTTGTGTGTTTTCATTTTTTTCGTGAAGCTTTTTTATGCTGCTGCTTTCTCCACAAAATTAAGTAATATTTCAGATGTTTCTTTTTTTAAATCCGAAGATTACTAACTAAATTCAATTATATTTTGCTTTACTTTTGGGAAATTTTAATACTTCTACATTACTTTTTCTCTGTGAAATTTTTAGGGTTATAGCTAAAAACCAGGCCTTTATTATTGACTTAAGCAACAAACATTATAGTGTATTTACTTCCACCTTTTTGTCTAGTTTTTGTATATGCAGTTTCTGAATATTTACTAAAATTTAAGAAGATACAAATATTCATCTGGACATACATATGAAAGGTGTATTTTTCTTTTTTATTTCATCTCTGTTTTACATGGACATTCTAATGCCTCCTTCAAGAATGGAAGTTTTGGCCTGAGCTAAATGATCATGCTGTGAATAGTCTATGTGAGTGATTTGCAAACAATGCAGAACACTGGAATGCTTACGTGGAAGCAATTTGGTGTATGCCTACAAACAGAGAAAATATGTTCACGAATGATTCCTGAACACTAAACTTTTAGTAAATCTTATTTGCAATGCGTAATTTGACCTGATATACATGAAATCAAATTTCAGTCGATGTTGCTTAAACTTTTTGTCAGATTTAACTTTACAGCTTCTTCTAATGACAGCAAAATGGATTTTAGTTTAGACCTCAGCCTTCAGAGACTGTTTCCATTTTAATTGGATGACTGTTCTATCCATCTACATCCTACCTGTACTTCCCTCACTGTGTATGTGATTCCTATCCTTTAATGGAGTTGACTCATTCAGTGTTATTTCAGAATCCTCTAAATTTTCATTCCTTGCCATCACACATCAATGTCCTCCAGCTGACTGTGTTCAAGGACTTACACAGCCAAACCCATGTGCTTGAACTGTGCCACGGACAATGGAATAGTGTGAATAGTGTGAAGTCTGTGTAGTGTTGCTTCTGGTGTGACAACTGCAGTTGCTCTCCGCTGGCAGCACAGAAGTGTTCTGATACCACGGAACCACCAGGAGCCACTCAGGACCCTCTCTCAAGGGAGAGTAGTTTTCTGCATCTGCTTCTCCCTCCCTATTAAAAGCTGATTATATGGACAGCCTAGGACAAGTAGGATGTAAAGATATTTTTCCACCAAGCTGTGAAACCTAGATTTGTGATTGCATTTCCAGGCCGAATTTGCTAAGGAAAACAGAATCGTGTAGCTGGCCACTATCAAAAGGCAGTTTTCAAATGGTCTTTTTAGGTAGTTTGACCTGTGAGTCTTTAGAAATGCATGCAGGAATATTTCTGTAATTGGAAGACAAAACTTCAGGAAGCTATCTGGAAGGAAACGGAGTTTTGTAATGACCAATAAAACATCCTTATGTACTGTAAAATGATTGCATTTATTATGCCAAAAATTAATAAGAAATTAAATATATTTATTAGAATCCCTGTAGTAATACAAATATTACTTCTTAGGTATCATAGAAGCTATTAACTATCCTAGTAATTTTCTGCATTAAATAAAACCTACTGTTGGTAGCAGTTTTGTATAAGCAAAATGCTTTTGAAACAAAAAAGACTTTGCATCTAGAAAACTGCTGATTAGAATGATACTCCTTTGTGTAGAATAATGTTACCACCATGACTTATGTGCCAATAGTAGCATTTTCAAGACTTTTTTGTAATCATACTTTACAAAAAGTGTTGTGAGTGTCATTTCTGACTTCCAGATCTTTAAACACTGACTCCCGTATTTGTTTTGTGGTGCACATATATCCATGTATCCAGGTATGCTCTGTTTAAATCAATGTTGATGGAACAATATGCCTGCTCTGTGGGGGTGATTCTTTTCTTAAATGAAAAAGGCAAACCTGGAAACTCCCTACCCTTTGAAGCAAGTGCATCTCACCTAAGGGAAAGAACATACTTGCTGCCTCTTACACCCGGTTACTCTGTGGATGCCAGAAGGCAAAAAAGAGGGAAGAGAAGGTGAGAAATGATCCCTTAAAAACATTACAGGATCTCTTAAAAAATTACAATTTAAATATTAATTCTATTAAAGAATTGAAATAATTTTTCTGGCAATAACTACATAGGGTCTGGTACTTTAAAAGGGGCATGGTGAGGCAATGAGATGTAAGGAACTGTGTTTGTACTGCTCCTATTCATTGTCCTCCTCTGTACCTCCCACTGAACATCCTTAAGAGAAGAACACAAACCTTTTAGTTAGCAGTCTTCCTCCATCTGAAGGGACCTTGCTATTGTGTACACATGCATACATACATGCCTAAAAAGAATTGCCATAAATCATCATGACCTAGCAATGGAGCATAGAGAAAACTGCAACCCTGGCACACAGTTATTATGCAGAAGTATCTGAAACCATTGCCTGTGTTCTCCATATCTCAGCATCAGCTGGCAATATTCATATCAAAATCTAGAGGATAATAAGTTAAAAATAATCAATAGTCACTTATCATTTAATTTATTACTACTTCCTCAAATTCTAGAAGAGTGCTTGATATAATCAGCTGAAGATACATCATGATAATTTAATACATTAATAGTTAGAGCCTTCAACTGAAGCTCTAGCTCCTTTCAGGGCTTGATTATACATCTGTAAAATATTTCTTTCCAGCTACATTAATTGGTAATTTGGCAGAAAAAAATACAGCAAATTAACTTCTAATAATCATCTTTTACTAAATGTGTTTCTATCTTCCTGAGTATAGAAGGAATATTTAAATGCATTTTCCCTAGTGCACAGTGGACACTTCTGAGACTGTGCCACTGGGGCCTCTGTCTGGAGCCCAGCCTTGGGACCAAACGCTGTGTCCCACGGTGCTAGCTCAGTTAGGAGCCTCCCAAACGCCATCTGACTAGGCTGGCCCTGAGTCCAGCTTTACACTCAGTTGTTTAGGTTCTTCTGGACTCATCCCTGCCCATCAGGAAAAATTGACTGCTGAGTCAGATGATAAGGCCACAGAATGAAACACACCTTTAGGCACCAGCTGCAAGCACCTTTTGGTCAGTAGGAGTTGGATAGGTCTGAGTTTGAGACAAGCTAGGTCTGTGGATCAAAGCATTGGATTGGGTTCTGTTGGGCATTTATGTAGAATGACAGCTCTGACTGATTAACCTGAAGAAAATAGTTAGCAATTAAAAATTATCCTTGTGTGGCAGGTGACCAGAGAACAGTCAATTTACTATGGGATTGGACTGGACTTTCAGAAAGAAGTTTAGGACTGCAGTTTTCTGTTTAACATGTGGCAAACAAACACTATTTCTTCCTTCACCTCCCTTCTTATTTTATCACATATGAAAAAAAAGTCCTCAAAATGGCCTGGCAATGTGTAAAGGAAGACCTGGAGGCTAGGCTCCCTCCAGGAACTGGAAGTGATTAAGGAAGAAGAGACAACCAATAAGCAGCTACCAGGATTTGGTAATATTCTCTGCCTTCTGAAATAGTATGCTAGTACTGCTGGTGAGACCATCCATCAGCCCCACAGACATTAAAAATGTGAATGACTATTTCTGGAAAAAACATTTGCACTATTTGTATTAGTTCTAGTAATAAAAACTTATGGCACCAAAACCACTCCAATTCATACTGAAGCGATTCACACTGAAGAAATGTTTCTGTGGAAAAGATGAACAGAACAGCCAGAAAGAAATTTCTAAGAGCTACAAAGACTGTAACAAAAGCAGACATTGTGGCAGTAGAAAACAAATTGCCAGCTATTGTAAATCCTATTATTTTCTCAGTGTGCCTAAATAGCATACTACCAGGACTCCCACTGACATTACTAGCATGAAAATAGAATATTATGGTGAATGCATTTTCAAAATATTATAGAAGCCAATAGGGTCCACATAACTGTCTATAGAATATGCAATATAAGCTGTCAAGCTCTCCTTCTCCTTTGGAGTGAAGAAAATGTGTTTCTTACACAGAGGGAGCCTGATTTTTGGCAAGGCCTCTGTTTTGCCACAATAAATATAAGGAAATACAACTAGTGCATTCACAGGTTTAAAAGATGTTTTTACCACCTGATTTCCGTTTGACTCATGCAGTCTGCTACAGTGTTGACATGTTTCAATTTTATCACCAGACTTTTCTCTACGTGAGGCATGTTGTGAGGAAATGCTACATGGCACGTCTGAACATCGTATCCATCTCTTCATGCTCACCCTTGAACTGTTAGAGATGTTTCAGATCAGTTGTCTTGGATACAAAACAGGGGACACAGAGTGCTGCAATGATGTTGATAAAAGTTTTCAAAAAAAAAAAGAAATCTGTAAAAAAATAGTGTTTTTCCGAAAGCTGTCCTATATATCAAAATTCTTTCCTCCCTCCGTGCTAAATTACTGGTTTATACACAGCTTTCGAAAGAAGTGAGAGGGTTTTTTAAAATCCCATTTCTCTTTTCTACTCTATAGTTACACTGTAAAAAGCTTGGTCATACTTCAAAAGACAAGCAGTTCATTTTGCTGGTGACACATCGAGGAAAATATGTTCACACGCAAGCATGTGTGCTCGCACACACATTCTACACTCTCTGGAATAATCTTGCATCAGAATATTTTGAGAAGTTTCTAAGAGATTTACAAGTTTTAATGATCGAAACAGTTTGAAGATTTAGATTCTAAAGCAATCAGAAAAATAACAATTTTTACAAAAAAAGCTGAAGAATTAAATCACTGGCAAGTACAGGGAAAGACTTGGGTTCACCAATACAATTGTAAATTCAGTTCTTACAGCTCAATTGTTTTCACTGTCATATGACACTAATTTAGATGTCCTCATTTCCCATGAGAATTTCACAGTGTGTTAAGATACAATAAACAATAGTTTGCTTTGGATATGTAACTTTTAAAACATAAACCCAACAAAGTGCTACATAAGGAAAAATATACATTACTTTAAATTCTGATTATGCATACGCTCTGATACCACTTTCTTACATGATCCTAGAGACTTAGTTTTTTTCAGGTTTTTTTAGTTTACCCTATAAAATCTGTGGTAAAGCAGCCTCTCAAAATCATTATTTTGAATAGATGGATAACTTGCTTGAGAGATATGACTTTTAATTCAATGAATTTAGTATTTAGTATTTCTCCATCACTTCCAACATAGAAGCTTTTCTGTCACTGTAAAACAATTTAAAGAAATGAGTTTTCTGCGGCCAGTGGTGGCTGGTTTTTATTTGGTCCGTGTCAAGGCATAAAAGCCTTGAATTTTCAGTTCTTGCTTTTCAATTTTAACATGAGTAATTTACTTAAAGTTTAAAGGATTCCATGTGTGTTTGCAAGAGGGAGCTGGGGCTGCATGAAAATAGCATGTATATAAAGACTTGGGGAGATTGGCAGCACTGGGTTTGAAACTGTAATAGTAAAATTTTCCAGAATAAATTCAATTTATAAAACTTTCATTATGATTGTCAAGCCCATTAAAAGCTTATAACAAAAACATGCCTAAACTATTTTATGTGAAACAACATTTCCAATTTCATGCAGAGTCAGGAAGATTTGAGGAAAAATCTTGCTACCATTGTAGGTAGAGTTTTGGTAAAATTCTATGGTATCTTCAAGATTTTATTGTCTGTGCATGCATCTGTGTCTTTGTGTACTGAGCACATATTTTGCTACAGTGCTGCCTTTTTTTGGTAAAATCTGACCTCCTGTTTACAATGAAAATTTCATAGAATCTACGTGTTGTGAGTACCTTGTGGGAGGGATAAGTGGTGCCTTCATGGGAAACTCAGTGCACATTTCTCTTTGTGCAGCTTGGATTTCTCAGCATGCATATCTAATGTGGACCACTGGACACAGGCCCTACAGCATACCTGAGGGAAGTACAAGTGTTCACATGAATAGTAGCGTGCATGCAGCACCACTAGACAGAGAACAGATTATCAATATGTGAGGTGGAATAGATTTAGCTTGCCTGATAAAAAGTTCTCAGCTCATTCAAGAAAGAACAAAAATTTAGCAGCCTAAGTTTCAGGTTGCGTGCAAAACAAATTGCAAACCACATGTGGTTAAACTTTTACAGCAAATCTTGCACTTCTTTATATTGCTGGAACATCATGAGCCATGCTATGCATATTCCACCTCATGTTACATGTTTTCACAAAATACGCATTTTATTGCACCTTCCAAGCTTTCATGCAGAAGGAGCATTAAATCTCATAATACAAACTTCAGGGGATCAGTGTGTATCTCACTAAGCAAGACTCACTGCATATTGCAATATAGTTTGGACACAACAGGTGAGTGAAACCTTAAATGTATGCATGGATTCAAAATAAATAACGGAAACCATGTCATACTAGACTTTCTAAGAATTTCAAACAAGTACCAGCAGTTTTCTCATATACCAGCTGCAAGAGTTAGTAGATTTTACATTCTAGCACATCCCATACCTGCAAGTGAAGGCACATCTCTGCCCACCTACAATTATTGGCTTTTTATTTAAAACAAACAGTGAGAAAAAAGAATCCCACAAATACAGAGTCATTATGAGAAATGTAAACAGTTCAAATGAGAGACGAGTAGTGTTTGGATTAGGAAGTGGAAAGTCACTATCCTGCACTTAAATACAGTGGTTAGACAGCTAATGTATCAAGCAAGTTCCAGCAGCTTGGAAATGTGGGCACAAAAACAATGCAAATTGAACAACTGTGATGAATAATTGAAATCATACCCTCAGTGCCAGCTTTCCTGCACAATTTTGCAGCTTGACACAGATTCAAATTTAATAGTGTTTACACAACATGAGTTTCACAAATTACAACTAAAATTATCTCACATGGAGAAACTCCTTCACAATGGGGCTGACTGTGTATGTGTAATAGCACCAGCAGTGAGCTTTAAACTTTAACTTTAGCTCTCTACTGATGTAATCTAGTAAATAGCATTAAGAAGTACCTGCTGGAGACAGATGTCACCTGTTCACTTCCAGTTGTTTCACATGCATCCTGTGAATTTGTCTGCTCCATCTGCAGCTTGTGCAGTCTTGATAGAATACAGATTTTGTTGAGGACGTCATGAAATGTGTTGTACAACCACATTCACAATTTTTGTTGCAGAAATATCTTCATTTCTTGATGCTAATTTGCCATCAAAACAAACTCATAATAATGAATGGGGGAAAAAAAAGATAATAGCATGTATTTATTACCGATACCTGCTTTAAGTTTGGTGAGACAAACCTCTCTTATCAGTATAGAATCTTGCCATCTGACTTGGTAGATGTTCATTCTTTCTCAATCCTAATAATTCTGAGGGAGCAACGACACATACTAGAGTACATTTCCTCCTGTCAGACAGCCAAAGGATTAGAGCTGGAGCTGCTATTCACTACCCAACCTTAGCATCAAAACAAGTTGTTTTTTTTCTTAAACTACGGTTTGAATTTGCTAATGACAAAGGCAACTCCCAGTGGGCGTGACAATCATGAGATAATCAGCTTTAGAGGATTAGAGGACCCCAGGGGTGTGATTAGCTCAGGTTGGCCAAGCCCTCTGTCATGAATTAATTCAGAAATTAATATTTGCATTCTAACACTGCATCTTAGTGAAACTGATTTCCAGCCTACGATTTTTTTCATTATGAAAAGCAATTCACATTGCACAAGACAATTGGCAGCTGTGGTTAATGAAATGTGAGATGATTAAGCAATAAGGATCTGAATTTTGTGTGATTTACTTCTGCCAATGATCTTTCAACACAAAGAACATGTTCATTGTTATTTTTAGCCCTTCTTTTTCCTACACTTTTGTTAAATGCTTGATGGAATATTTTCAATTCATTTGATTCCATGGTTGACAATCAGATAACTTTTCCTTCCATAATCAGCAATTATCAACTGTACAGAAATACTGAATGCCATTGGGTTTGCATAATAAACACAAAGCAGAAGTGATGATAGCAAGTTTGCTGAACTGAAAATATACCTTTTGTGCACATGTCAGCTATTTGGGAATTTGGAATGGTGTTACATACTTACGGAGGCACTGGTGAAATGGCCTATATGTCTGACAGTCACATTAAATCCAACCAGGCAAAATTGTCACCTGACACAGATTTAGCCAATGCATTTGATAAAATACGCCAGAGAAACATAATCTGACAATGCAGCAGTAATTTAAATCTGTTTTCTCAAACAAACAAAAACAATTATGTGCAATAAGGAACGGACAGAGGTTTGTATGGCTACCTTTTTGCTCTAAGAGAGATCATTATGTGTGGAGGATAATAGACAAATAGCAAGTGTGTGGGCTGCTTAGTATGGCTTACATGTGCACTCCCTCTCTTCTTTATATCCATTTGCCTGCTGGTTCCACAATCTGTTCTTCAGTGTTGGCAATTTCTTGGATACATATTTTTTGTAACCTACTTGTTCTGATCATGTATGTCAATTTCCATGTCTGTGAAATGAATATGATAGGGATAGTGAACTCTCCAATGCTTTGAAATTTAGTTACAAAAAGCATTAAATTAATTAATTTAGACAATTAATTTTGCAGTTTTCTTGCCTGAACTTATTTTTTTTTCTTCTCTTTGGGGTAAATAAAAATAATTCTATTCCAGTATTGCTTACATTCCAATCAGAAATTGCTTTTTAACTGAACAAAGGTATCTTATAGTAGTCACTTCTGACTTCCTGCTTTACCAGTCAATTCTTCTGTCATATCCACCAAATATTATATAATCTGTTTATAAAATATTGACCTTAAATTGTGTTAGATTTTTCTGTTACATTCCCTGGGAGAAAATTATTTTTTCTTTTAATTGCATTGTCTGCCTAAATACTTCAAAGCATTCAGCAAAAACTGAACTTCTATTTCTTTATCAGTAGTAGCAATGGTCATAGCTGTAGTCCTGGTGACAGAAAAGCAGTAAAATTGTGTAAAAGCCAATACTTAAGCCTCTTAGCCTGAGTATTAAATTGTCCTTCCGTGTGTGGACCTGGAGAAAGGAAAGGAGTAGAGACTGTAGTTGATGTGTTTTCATGGACTTTCTTCAATCACAGCACATGTTAATCCAAAACCTGAAGGTGAGCCATGAGTTTGTTCTTAATATTTGCATCTGTCCTGTTCCTTCAGGACACTTCTGTACTTAATATCCTTTATTAACATGTTAAATGGAAATTTTAAGGGAGTTCTATGGTTCCAACAATCCTTGTTGAGATTCTCATCCCCTAAATCCCTTTTGCAACCTGTTTGTCTTTCTTCTTCTATTAATCTCTTCTTGAATATACTCCCACCCACTGAAAAATTTATCCGTGGGTTGTATGAAGAGTGTACCTTAAAAGCTGAAAGTCTGTGTGGAGGGGTATAAATCTTATTGTTATATATTGCCATAAAGCAGTAAATGTAACAGCAGTAGACTTCTTGTGAGCTCTGGAGTCATTAACAGCCTGATTGTGGAAAAGTTTTAGACATAAGTCCAGTTTGATTTTAGTGGGTGCTCAAGTGCCTTCATAATTCTAGTCCCTGAAGACAGATGAAGAAACAGGTTTTAGCTGTGAATGGTCTTATCTTACACAACGGGAAGCAGTCAGTAGTGAAGGCAGCTTCATTGATACCATTGCAGTTCATCCATAATCGATACAGCACGCTGTCAAAATTGTATTCTGTATTCTGCCTAATAAGTACTGTGTCCATTTATAAGGACAGTACCTTTCTAAGGTGCACATAGCCAGTCTCAGTAGGGGAGAGAAGAAGAATAACTGCATTCCTTCCAATATGACTGCAGCCAAAACCATCACTGTTTGGGATTTTTTTCCCTGTAGCCACAGTCAACAAAACCTGCGGAGTTGCTGCCCGTCAGAGGACAAGCTGCTGCTGTACACAACAGAGCAAATAATGCCACTAAACTGAGAGTGCTTTGCAGGGCTGGCCCTTGCTCCTTCAGAGCAGCTCCCAGCTGAGCCTGCTCAGATCCAGGCAGACCAATGGCTCGAGGAAAAAAGGCTGCAGAAACCCTGGAATAAGAGGGTGTGAGAAATTGCCCTGTTTTCTGTATGGATTGTTTCTATGCAGAGGTATTATGTTACAAACAAAGGAATAGAGGGACCAAAACTTAAAGGTACAGATATATGTGTCCAGCATCACATTCATACTGACAGAAATGTGGGTTGAAAATGTGTGTGGGGACTTTTGAAATCCCACAATGTTCCTTTCTGTATCTGCAGGTGCTGCTGTGTTTCAAAACTGTGCACCTTAATGTTTCCATTTCAGGTGTTAAAGTACTTTGCAAGTTCCATATTTTCACAATTCTAATTCTTGAGTACTGATTCCCTTGATGTATAGGGAGCAGATTTTTTTTTTTGCAATGCATATTAAATTATTCCCACCATACCATTTTAGCATGATATACAACTGTGGTACAGCAAATCTTTTGTATTTCCCTTAAAAGGGTAAAGAAATCTTAAAAATGTTTAAAGCTGAGTTTTATCCAAACAAAAAAGCATTGGCTACATCCAATGAAATAGCATGGATAATAGGTCACTGAACTGGATAGATTTTTCTCAGGCCTTAATGCTATGATGAGCACGGATGTGAAATTTCTGCTGCACATTACAGATAATGGATTTTCAGCTGTCACTCAGAAAAATATCCTTTCAGATGCTGTATTGTGTTTACAACAAAAAAGAGTTTTAATCTTTTATTAGAATAAAACTTACAGCAATTTTTAAAATCAGTTTATTCTGCAACTAATTTCCTAAGCTTAATTGGAAGGCTTAGGGTAGTAAGGCTTAGGAAAGACAGCTAGATAGCAGCAATGCAGAAAATATGATGGAGATGGATGTCTGGGTTTTCTAATGGTGTTTTAACCATTCTGCTGTTTGACAGCAAGGACGATAGAGAGGGTCATATTTAGCACTCACTAAAATACAAGAAATCTGGCTTCTGTACCAAGTCTGGCTATAAAAATATCTATTCTGGAATTTGTATCTGGTGGTGCAAGTTTCTATTTTTGAGCAGTCACAGCCAGAGCAGTTTGCCCCAGTGAGTTGCTCTGAGGCATTGAGGCACTGAGGTAATGATAGGGACCAGCATCTCAACGGCTGGGAGTCCTTGAAGTCCTCAGCCTGTGTTTAATCCATGAGTATGGGCCACGTCTTGTCACTGGGGTCAGCCATCATTTCTGCTGTGGTTCTGTGTCCATCCACCCTGACCCTCATGTGGAAAAAAACTGACTCTTGGAATTTCACAGAGGAAGAGGTTAGAGAGAAGGGTTGAAAAGACAAGTACCCTGACCAGTATTTATAAAACATGAATTAAAACTTCCGTTCCTCTGTAGCAGGATCCAAGGTGCACAAGTGTCTCGGGATATATGCAGAGAGGCTGCAGCTGGCTTACGGGAGATGAATCTTAACTTTTAATACAATTTCTGTATCCAGGACTGAAATTTTCTTTGAAAAGATGGGAGTTTACTAAGTTTGCCTCCTGCAAAAGTAACTGTCTATAGGTAAGCCTTTAGTAAAACTTTTGTTCTCAACAAGGGGTTCTCATAGAACCATGCAGAAAATGTCCTCTCTTAGCAATAATACAAAGGCCTAAATAATCCACATATTATTTAAGTTGTTTGTATATTGTTTTTATTTGTCTGTACCCTATAAAATTTGTAGAAAGGTCTTGCAAAGACACCTTTTTATCTGTAAAAATTTGCTAACTTTGAATTTTGTGCAATATTTTAGCACTGTTGTTCTACTCTTCCCTCACACAAAATAGTAATTGGGTAAGTGTCATGGACACTCACAATCCAACATTTGACACAGCTCAATTGCAGATTAACTTGCATGTGGTTTTTTACATTTCTGTCTCCTGGTAAAGGAACTACCAAAGTCAGTGTTTCACATTCCCAGAAGATTTTTCTTAAAAAAAATGTAAGGACTGGATGGCCTGCTACTCTGTGTGTAAACACAAAGCTGCAATTAATACGTAATAAATTTCAAACCTAGGATACAGGGTCCAGTTTCCAGAAAGCACCCAAAGTATATGAAATTATATGTCACATTTGTAACGCAGATGTTCCCACAATGCGGTCCTCTAGAGAAAAATGCATACTTGTTTTCACTTTGTAAAATGTCAGCATGTCCACGCTGATGTTTAGTATAGAAACAACTCTGCAGTGTGCAGTGCTGCAGTGTAATTCTGAATAATTTTAGAAAGTAGTTGCAAGAGCTATTTTCCAGATATAAGTATCCTGTCCCTCTCACGGTAGCAAAAGTAATTCTCTTTCTTTTCGGTAGTAAGTACTAGCTGACCAGTATTCTCCTCCTCCCTCCCAAAATATAGAAGTTTTGGGTTAAGAACACAAAAATAATGACTTTGCTTGGTATTTATGAAACAATTTGTTCTACAAAAAGCTGTCCTTTCTGAAAAGGACATTCAAATTGTTCCTTCAGTGATAAATCAAAAAACCTTTCATGAGAGGCACATTGTGGGGCACACATGTCTTGAAACATCTTACAAGTAAACTTAAATATATGCATTGTACAGTAATTTCAAAAGACCTCCTGTCCTTCCCCAGTGTAAGTCTTCTTTTAAAAAATAGAAGTCTTTGAAGATGCGTGACATAAGATAAGACATTGCTATCAGCCAACACCCACTTGAGAAAAACAGGCCGATTCACCAACTGACAGCAAGGTTAAAAATGAGATTTGATCAAAAATTTTCTCCAGAATTAATTAACTGAAGGATAAAAGCTGATTTTTCAAGGCTAGACTTTCTCAGATTGTTCTGCATTTATTTTCTGTGTTTTAATATTGCGATGACAGTTCTATGTCTGTCTGCTAACAATGTCCAAATCCCTTTTGATTACTTTTAGAAGAAGCAGAATGGCTGCTTAGCTGCGGGAAAGGAGCAGAGGCACAGAGCTTCCTGCTCTCTGCTTCGCCTTGTTTGGATTAGGAGATGGTCACCTATGGATCTCATAGCTGCATTTTGGATCTTCAAGAGTGGAAGCTTTCAATAATCATTCCCTAGAAGAATTTTTTTTTAAAAGTGATTTGAATTGTCTACTTAATTGTCATTAAGTAGTTTCTTTTCCAAAATCATGCAGATTATTGGTTATTTTCCTAGTCTCTATAAAGAAAATGAAGGTACAGATGCAAACTTTGTAGCTTAGGTCTGTCTCTAATATGTGTCTATTGAAAGAAAAAGTCCTTTGCAAATACATTTAATTCTTTGGATTAAAAGTTTAAAGGTAAAAGTAAAGCACAAAAGACTTTGTGCTTTCAATCCATAGTAATTCATAGAAATATATCTGAAAGGGAAAAAGATGCACATTTAGTGACAGAAAGAAGAAGGTGAAGTGAGACAAATTATGCTAAGACTCTGCATTGTAATTAAAGCTTCTAATTACCATTTCTAAGGCATACCATTTCTAAAAAGCATACTTTTAAGCAAAAGTACTGTTTAAAGACAGAAGGTCATCCAGTTAGGACTCAAAATAAAAACTCCTTGATGAGTTTCTGATTTTGAGCTATGTCTCTACTAGTGTTGGATGATGTAATAAATTAATACAGTAGCATCACAACTTAATGGTTATCTTACTGATTCATTCTACTTCCTTGAAAATAACCTGTGGTGTAAATTCTCTGAATGAAATTCAAACCAATTAATATTAATGAATTATACAAAAGGTAATTTTAGATCTCGCAGTTATTAATAAATTGAATTAGAAAGTTATCTTCAGAACAAAATTTGTATCACTCTAAATAAAATCCAAGGAACTGAATGAAATATCTGCCATCCTGTTGAAGAGGTCTGGGCATAACTTTGCATATCAGGTTTCTTTTGCATCAATTTATCAATCTTCTTCTTAGTGACAATCCTACTATTGCTATGAAGCATGGCTGTACCTGGCCAAATTCATACTGGCCTAAATCCCACTGGTTGATAGAAGCAATGGAAAAGACTCTGATTAAGACAAATAAAGCATCTTAATAAATATTGAGAGAAAAATATATGAATTTGAGTATCATTGAGTGATTTTAGACAACTCTGGCATCTCGATTTGACCCCCATTCTTATAAGTTTATTGCAAATACAGTTTTGATTTTAAATGTAAACTACACTTTCTTTTCTTTTTCCCTTCATTCATAAAATATTGGATTTTACCTTCTATTTCCTCAGGAAACATGGACTCTGTTAGCATAAAAGTCTAATGGCAGACCATGGGTAATACCGTGTATGGTGTGGTGTAATCTGTTGTTACCTGCCGGGGCTAGCTATTGGTGTTCTAGTAAACTGGACCAAGAGGAGCCCATAACATGCCCAGCAATATTACAGGGACACCCTGTTCACTGGAGAGAGGGACATCAAAGTATGACATTGGTTTCTAACTGTTGAGTTGGTGGGCCAGAAGCTTCCTGGTCAAAGAAGCGATGATCTTGTAAATCTGGAAGGGTTTACTGCTGTCATCACTAGAGAAAGGTTGTTATGTCCCATCCCATCCCACCATCTAGATGGCTTCACCACCTATCCGGCTTTCCTAGTGTTAGTAATTGCCCTAAAATATGAGATCATCATGGAAACTAGTTGGTGTGTGTAGTACAGAGGTAGCAAGCTGTTATTACAGCTCTCTGGTCCATGCTGTTACGTGTGAACAGGTTTCTGGAGCTGCTGAATACTTCAGCTTCTCTCATTTAGCACATATTGATCAGCAAAGGATGTTAATTACTGGAGATGAGTTTTCACGGATACAGTGGTGCTTAGTCAAGTGTGAGATGTGTGACGTTGGATCTCAACTAAGAAAGTGGGGTATTAATCGAACTTAGAGCATCTTCAAGTTCAGTCCTGATCCTAACATGTTGAAGCAGGACAAAATGGTACAAATGTGAATGAATATAGAACAGAAATAAGGGGAAAATGTTCCAAATTCTCGTAGCAGTGGAGCTCTGGAAGATATTTCAACTAATAAAAGGATTGCTTTGCATTTAAAACTCTGTTGGTTGACAGAAGTGTTTCACTGTTGGGATACTGACCTTGATTGACTAAAAGTTTGCTTCCTGTGTTTCTAAGGTTGCTAATATGCAAGTATGTATATTTTCACTCACCTGAACTCTAAATCTGGCAATAAATCAGTGGAAATGTTCACAGTTCCATTGTTAACATGATTAAAGGCTGGAAGGATCAGGGCTTTGACTTTTCATAATTTAGCAAAAGGATCTTATGAGTCTTAACTACTAAGTATTACCAAAAATGCAAACAGTTTCTAAAGTCTGCTCTGGTACACACAGAGAAGGCTGTGGCCTCACAACAGATATAAGAAATCTTGAAGAATGCCGTTAGAGTGTTTTGGACTTTTCTTGTTTGCTTCATCCCCCGAAAAAGCTTTGATCCACCAAGTTGTATGATCAGTTTTTCTTGAATTCTGCATTTCACTTCCACGCTTTCCATGTGACTACTCTTACCAGGGAATAGAGTGCATACTTAGTAAGTGTCCTTAGTAAAAGTCAGATTTCACAAAAACTATTTAAAAGTATATCTCCAACTATAATCACACATTACTTCAGATTAATACAGATTTTAAGTCTGAGTAGATTTTATAGTATAAAAAAGCATCTTCTTTGTCTCTATATGAGTCAAGTGAATAATTCACCATGAATAATTTATCAGATGAATTGAGGTTCCTCTTTCATGTACCACCTACGTGAAATAATTTCATTTATTTTACTTTTTTTTTCTGTAAATTCTGAGGTAATATGCAGATCTGAAAGCAGAAATTCCTTACCTAGTGGTGCCTGGTCAAATAAGATCCATGTTTCTGTATCTTGAAAGGATGAGTGGAATATAAATATATTGTGGAAGCAGATGTTATAATTACAGATTTTAAATCTACTTTTGACAAACACTGGTTAATATGAAACCTGCTCTCAGAAGTTATTACCAGGAGTAACATGAATAGGATAAGACGCTTACATAAATCAAATACAACAGAGTAATCAGAATAATCTCTGAATTCATGTGCAGGTGTTTTTGTGGTGAATCCTCTTTTGGAGTAGGTGTAGAGCAGGCGTGCTGCCTATTCTAAAGGTGCTGGAGTGCCCCTGGGGCCCAGGGCAGTGTGCAGGGGCAAAGGCAGCAGCAGCTCTGTGGTGCCGGCTCGCACGGGCTCCAGAGAGAGCAGCACCATCTGACAGACAAGGCATGGCTGAGGCAGTCCCAGTATTCCCTTGGTGCATCAAAGACTGGCTCTGGTGTACAGGTTAGGGCACTCTCAGTCTCTCTTTAAGACACACCAACAGCTAGACCAGTGCCAAGCTGCCCAAATGAAAGAAGTAGGAGCTGCCTTCCTCCTATGTCTGTACTCTGTACCATCTCAGAACGAATCAGGCCTATGACACCTACTTTATAGAGAGTTTTAGACTCTTAGTCCTATTTAAATTTTAATGTGAAGGCTTGTTATAGTTTCTATAATTTGAGGCATTAAAAGCAGATGAAGCATTTTTAATCATAAAAGCTTCATTGCTCTAATTTACAATACCTGCGTTTTAGGCCCCACCATAAAGTGGATTGTGTTTGGGGGATGATAGTTCACAGTAAGCAAATGTGATCCATCAGGAAACCTGTTTATATTAAAACAGTTTGACAGCACTGGTAATTAAACCTGTTTCCCAGGTGCAGAGCAATATTTTAAATGCCCCTCTGGCTGCAATACCATTCAGGTTTGTCTGTCTTTTTCCCTTATCATCCACTGCAGTAACAAGATAATGATAAGATGGGAATATATATGGAGGGCTGGACTAGCAATTAATAATCTAAGTATATAATCAGAGTATTAAAATACCATTTTAACTGATTTGTGTATTAGTTTGTATGACACTGAAAAATTCTTTTGTTCATTTCCATGTGCATGAGAAACAGTAAATAGGAAATCATGGCACCAGGGCTTGCTGCTGTGAAACGTAATAGCTTAGCATGATAATTTCTGACTTTGAAGTGTGAGTTGGCTCTAGAACACAGCTACACAGAGCTTTCTACACAGATGGCATGTGATTTTTTTTCTGTGAACCTTGCTTTGAATAACAGTGCATGAAAACTGGCAACCCCTAAAACCCTGATGAACTCATGAAAGCATAGTTTGGACAAGTACATACTTGTGCCATGAAGCCAAGGGTAAGATCTATTTGACACACAGCATAGTTCAGACGCTGCTCCCTGTCAGACTGACTAAATTCTAACACCCCTGCCCATGCTAACTTGCTTTCTATCAGCCTCCATCTTAAAAGCCCCAAACTGACAAGTAACCATCCCCTTACTGATAGTTTTTGGGAGTAACCAGTCAGTTCTGCTCTTCTCTTCATTGACCAACACAGCAGGCTACAGTGCTGCATTGCCAGCCATGCATCTGATGCCTTTGGAGGAAATCTTTGGAAGAAAAATCCCAGGCATGCGTTTGCTCTTGGTGCTTTAGCCAACATATAACTTTGTTATTCTGAAGACGAGGCCCTGGCACATGTAGCTGTTTAATTCTTTCCTGGTTTTTTCAGGATTGTCAAGGTCACTATATCAAAAGTGGACAGCTCAGCTTGGGAAATCTGATTATGCTGGGAGGATGTGGTGACTTCTGGCAGTGGGCTGAAAGCACGAATAGCAATCCATCTTGAGAAGTTTTGAGAGGGAACAGGACATCCACAAGAGGTCTGAAAAATAAAGGTTTTAACTCTACCCTGTTGCACAGCCAAATATGTTGCTCTTTCCAGTACAGTATTTTCTACAGCTGATGCACAGGGCATTTTCACCACTTGTAAATGTTTGAGAGTATATCTATCATGTGCTTAACTGAAGTATTTATCACTTAAGAACACCTTTAAAAATATCAGAAAGCTATCATTTTTGAAATACTAATCCCCATCATTATTATTCCTACAAGTAGATGCTTTATGTGCAAGTAGATGCTTCCCCCCAAGCTTGAATTCACAGAAAATTAAATGGAACAGCTTTTTTCCTCTTTCATGTATTTTTTTATCCATATTGTGAAATAAGGCATTGCACAAAACTGGCATGTCACTTGTACAATCTATAGTCATTGCAATACAATCTTAAATGCTGAATCAGAAACTCTGGGATATCTTCATATTCAGTGCTAATTGAATAATTTCTACGGCTGCTCACAGCTCTGCACTGTGTCAGGAAGCTATGTAGAAATACTAGTATCATGGGTCTATGCCTGGTGCAAATGAGAACCACCTCAGAATCAAAGGGATTTTTGAGTAGTTATCACTTTCTCTAAATCTATAAACATATACAAGTATTTGTTAGAAGTAGAAACAGCTGTTCACAGTCCATTTTATTGATAATGGAAGTGATCTGATTTAGCATAGCTATAACAATCATGTTTTTATACATATGGTACAGAAGCTATTTGTTTAAAAACCACAATACAGCAGATCACCTGAGACACTGCTCTTAAAAGAGAAAATATGATCATTATTCATAAATCTATTGTCAGAGGGCATAAGTGGTCTCTCTGTGTCCTAATGACTCTACGTGCTGCTCAGCTGAAGCGCAGCACACTCATTTCTATCTGGGTTTCTAGGGTAAGAGGCTGCCTGGATCACCAGAGAACTGGCAAAGACTGTGTCCTAAGCAGCATAAGGAATATCTGGTAGGAGTAGTCATAAAAACCTGTGCTACAGGAAAATTCACAGTTTGCAACAATGACTTGTGCTTGTCGTACAAAATACCAGCTCTGTGCCATGCTGTGTGCTGGTGCTGTATCTGTTTAGTGTTTATATACCAACAATCAAAGTACTCCCGTAACTACGGGACTGGGTCATGTCCTGTCTTGTTCATTGGGGAATTAATTGTACTTGTTTTAGAGTTAGCTGTTAAGGAGATTAGGAAGGTGAAGCATAGCAGGGTGGCTGTGGTTGCGTGGCAACTGGAAAGAACAGTAACATCTGGTATTCTTAATTTTCTAAGAACCTATAGATCTTTGTACCATTGCATGAGTATTATTATTTCTGCAACCATGCCTCATTTTTCTTGTTTGCTAGCCAATAGGCAATGTCCTTGATGTTACCAGTTGACCCAAGGGCAAAGTTAGATATAACATTGGATGCTGTGATGTTAAAGTCAGCTTCCTAATTGCCAGGCACTGTTAGCCCCAGAGGATACTCTCCAGCAGCAGCATAGAGGAAAAGGTCTTTCCTCACAGGAAAGACCGGCTTTGAGGTTAGTCAGCCAGTGCTGTTAGCTACTTCAGCATAGGGTGTGTCTCCTAAAACAATCGATCTAGCTGAAGTTTTGTTTACAGTCCACCTGCAGGACTGTTTCTTTCCTTTTAGGAGGGCAGGAAGACCAGCCATCCGTCACAAGAATGGCTTCTATAAGGAAAACTGCATTAAACACACTTTAACTCCTCTTCCTTCATGATTTGCCCACTTGTGGCTCTGAATGCTTTGTGTTTTACTTCTGAAAAAACAAAGGAGCCTTATTAAAGCAGTGCTTTACTTCATTCCCTTTTGAAATAAAAAATCAGTAAGTGATGTGGTGTCAAGTGTAAACCAAACTGGTTTTGTCCATCTGCCTTTAGCATTTGACATCACTCCCCCACCACACGGCTTTCTTCAGTGATACTTTAAAATAAAAGGAACAACAGGGTTTTCCACAGAGCTTCCCACTAGGGAGCTGCAGACATTGGGCAGACTCAGCAAGTGCCAGAGCACTTGGCTGGTACAGAGCCTTGGAAAACCTCCCTAGCCTTGCCACGCAAGGGACAAGGTCTATTTTAAGCTCTCCTTGCCTCTGTGTAGGCACCCAAGCTAGCCCATTCCTAGGGCAAAGCTGCTGATTTCATCAAACCTGACTGACAGTGGGGCTTTGGAGAGCAAAAGTTCCAAGGGAGGGTGGATATGCTCCCCACACCACTCAGTACCTCTCTCCTCTGGACCTATTGATCTGCTCAATGCCAGACAGAAAATAAGTGCCAAAAGCATGCCAAAGCCCCCTTTTCAGCCTGAACCCATTGCTGGAGAGATCAAGCAGAGACCTGGAGTTTTGTGAACATCAACGAGGAACTGTTTTCCTCAGTCAATGAACTTCAGTGAACCTTGTTTGTGCGCCTTCTTGGCTGCTACAATTCTCATTGTCTCCCAAGAAGCTGCTGAGAGCATTTTGAAAAAGCTAACAATTGTATAAATGTAGCAAATTAATTTCTTATATTTAAAAACATTGACTAGACTAGCAGATTTTACAACCGATGCATAAAAATTTCCTTTTGCATATTCTGCCTTTAAGACTTCATTTTATAAAGCCACCTTTGTAAATCCTCTTTTGCTACTTCCTATTCATCCTTTTGTTCAGATCTTTTTGAGACTCAGCCCAGATTAGAATTCATCATGTCTAAAAAAAATGAGATGCTAAAGGTATTCTTTCTTCAATGTGCATCTCCAGCCTTTCTTGACAGGCTGTCAAGAAATATGTCTCTAAAAAGCCAGGTTAGATCCTCAGAGACAACCAGTGATGCAGTTCTTAGTAATGTGCTAAAACCCAGTCAGAGTGCACCTTATTGTTGCTGTGTGCAGTGATGTGACATGTGAGTTATTTGTTTGCTCTGCCATAAGATAGCATTAGGGGATATAATGTGAACAGATCACTCATTTGTGGAAATATTTATGGTGCTGCTTTCGAGGGATCATTCAATTTGAAAGCAGATGGCAAGGCATGGATATTCATGGACTATTTTAAAAGCTATCTTAGGTAAAATGTTTTCACACAGAGCAGCTAAAGCCTGTAACATTCTGGTATTTTACAACACTTATTACTTAATGTTTACATATATTTACAATAAATCTTTATAAATGCTACTCAAGCAAGAATTTGCAAGTTCCAGTTTTTATTACAGTATATCCCATGAGTTCTTTATTGCTCAGGCCCCTGACCTGGCAAATATCTACACATGACTTAAATAGTACTCAGCTGAGGGGACCTACTGTGTTCAGCAGTGTTTGCAGCATGGCAAACTCTGGTAACGTGGCGTGTGTCAAGATTTCAGTTATCTGGGGATTTGGAACCTCCCTCTCGTGACAGCTAGAAGAAGTCTAGCTCTAGAAGTGATGATCTTGTCTGCTCAGAACTGCAGAATCCTTCTACGGTGTTACTTTGAGCATCCAGAAAACAAATCGTTTTTAAAGACTATTTCCAAAAGCTTTACTATTCTGCAAATATAAATTCAGGTAAATGTGAAGTAGCTGTTTTGGTAATTTCATGTCATTCTTGCCCAACTGCTCAAAGCCCAGCTTTCCATGGTTCAATGTTTAGAAAAGGAGGTGAATAAAAGTCATCTATTATGTTGAGTTGGAGGACTGGCCTTTTTCATAGAGTAGGTGATTTAAGATCTATTAAAATGCCACAAATTCTTCAGCTTTCTGATTGCGTTTGGTGTCCCTCACCCAGCATTCCCTGGGCTGCCTCTTCCTCACTTCCTTCTGCTCCTTCAGGAAACATCCACATGCCCTTTCTACACGGTGGCTTTAGAGACACACACGCTGAAGTTTGACATAAAAGGAAAAAAATTATCAGAACGTACTTTGAAACTATTCCCTCAGTCAAACTTGTGACACAGTGCTTTGCTTTACCCATTTCAGCTGTGTTCACTTGCAGCGCTCTTGTTCTCAGCTTTCTGACATTTAAGATGCATCCCCATTGCATTGCGGCACTTCAGGTGTGTGCTCTGTGCCTGCCTTTGGTGCGTTCTGGCCCTGGGTCCCAGCTGGGGCTGTTTGGGTTGTTGCCACTGCCCAGCTGTTTGCAATGAGCAGATGAGCTGTGCTGGAGCCTCTTGGCTGGGCTGGGCACAAGCTGAGGCTTTTGCCTGGGCCGGGGGGTTGGGCTGCAGTACAGGAGCTGCTGGGAGCACAGGGCTGTCATTGGTGTCCTGTAGGCTCCTTTCCACAGGATGGGCAGGTAAGTTATTGAGGTTTTATGTCACTGAGGCTGTCAGGCTCTGGGTGATGAGTAGCTTTGATAGGGGAAGTAAGAACTGAAGTGCATTAAGATACCACAACTGTTTCCTAAGTAAATGTCTTTTGAAGTGCTTGGTTTCAATTTTTTTTTCTTTTAATAGCTGTATAAATATGGAGGTATAGTGCTGAGTGTGAGTCAAACTATTTTGGTTGTGGTCTGTCCTGTTTCTGAACAACTACTGTGCTGGGGTTGACTAGCTTGAACTTTGCTGAGTTGAATGGACTGGTCCCTGCACTGCTGGAATATCTTTAGATGTTAGGGAGAGGTTTTTATCCTTTTTACTGTTTCTTAGGTCTAGTCTTGTTATAGCTCTCATGGTAATAAAAATTATTATCAGATAGTCCTGCTCCTTCTGTCTCCCTCATCCACCCCAGTGTTGGTATAGTTATTTCATGTTAGAATTGAAATAAGCCCTGTGACTGAATGCGACCTCCTCACCCACTGTGGGCTGTGCTTGCTCTCTGGCAGTACCTTTCGGAAGGGGCCATCCTTCAGACCTCCATCTAGCTCATTGCTTTATTTCCATCTTTGCTTTTCTGCACCCTCACAGTGCAGAAGTAAAGGTCTCTTTACTCTTTGTACTCCTACCCTTTGGACTGTCTCTCAGCTAACAGCAAATGTACTTGGTGCCCTAGCAGGAACAGTGTATGCCCTGGGAAATACCTTGCCATGAGCATTCAAAGGCTGATGTAGAGTATGTACTTATATGCATATGTATGTGGTGTTTATTAAAATGTGCTTGAATAAGTATTAATAATGGATACAATGGTAATGTTTGTTATGGGTTTTCAACCCACTGGGGAAAATAGAGTATAAACTGCAACTTGAAATATTTCCCTGTTGAGAAATAGGTGGATTACAACTACTGCAATGTGCTCACTTTTCAGGAAAGCTATTAGTTAAATCTCATTAATGCCATAAATAGTCTGAAGGAGATAATACGCATCTGAAAAATGCTCTTGAGTAGGTAAGTACATGTGTACAGCCCTGTTAACAGCATAGCAAAGATTGAAGCTGTTCTTTCTGACTTAAATACAGTATCTCTGTTATCTGTGCTTATAGAGAAAGACATGGATAGAACAGACCTGAGATTTCCTGTCCCTGTTCACTGTGACCCAGTGTGGTACTGACTTTTATAGAAAAAAGTTGGAAACTTAGATTGGCTAAGATGATGTGCAGAGTTTGTGCTCTTTGGGTTAAATTATTTAAGCCTGGTTTCCACCATCATTCATGCTCTGTGGTGGTTTGTGCTATGAAAGCCTGTGAAATATTACAGCAGGAGTCTTTCAAATTCCTCATCTTGCCTGGCAAAAAGAATACTAAGGGGTAAAAACAAAACAAACAAATGAGACTCAGCAAAACTTACTGACTCTGCACAATGTTGAGGCAGGCAGTCTGTGGCAGACTTTAAATGAAACAAGAACACAGGGGACTATATTTAATTTAAACACCACTCATCCTAAAATAACTTAACCTGCAGAATGATTGCTGTGCAAACACTGTAATAATATAGCAGAGCTGTCACTTCAGTCAGTATTTAATAGTCTCTGGCCAATTTCATTATTAACGCTTAGAACACTTCATGAGAAGTGATGAAAGTACCAATACATAACCCATACTGAAATCTCTGAGATCCCACAGAACATTTTTGTAGCTACTGCCTGACACTTCTCAAGGGGGGACTGCAAATGGTTGTGAACTTGAGCTGTTAGCAGCAGATGCCAAAACTGCTCTTGTTTCAAAATTGCGAACAAAGTAGGTGAAATGGGCTCCTCACAGTTTTACTTCCATGTGGTCTGTGTGGAAGCCTGGTAAGGGAGATGAAACGTTTCCTCCTGCTATTGCAAATGATTGGGAATTATTTTTTTCTCTTAATTTAAGTTTATATGAAGACCATGCTGATGTATTGTACTGCCTGGAAGATATATTGAAGGAACAACCCAAGAATAAATACCAAAAAAAGACTGTAGCTGCAGAAAAAGTATCTGTAGTCTGCTGTTAATATTTTGTTTTCTCTACCTTGTATTCCAAAAGTTCCTTACCATAACACAGGTCTTGATGATTGTAGAAAGAAGCAGACTAGCCAAAATTTTTTTTATTAATTTGTATTTGTGTGCATATATAGACACAGAAATTAAGGGGCAAGTATGAGAGGGTACCACTAAATTCATTAGAGTTCCTGTGGTTTTTTTCAAGGCTCCAGAAATAGACTTCCCTTATACTGGGGGAGAGTGTGTGGGTTTCTGCTTGTGTTATCACTGGGCTTTGGTGGAGATGGTTCATGCAGCTCTGGCTGGGTTGGTGGGTGTTGTTAGTAACAGCTGGCACAGGGCTTAGTCCAGGGCTTGATCACTGTCTGAAGGAGCTGAAATGGAATCCCTGGAGAGCCTGGGTATTTCCTTAGTTCCTGGCATCAGCTCAAGCTGTAAGTCACAACCTTCCTATGTTGAATTACAGCATCTGGGAAGTTTGTGTATTTCCACTAGTGACAGAATAAGTAGCCTTATTTTGAACTTGGAGATCTTAACTTTAGGTGCACCTGTGCTGGCACCTGGCCTGGAGTAAACATGAGCGTGGAGTTTCTGGCCTTCCAGGCAAGAGTAGTAGATAGGTGAGGTGAGGACAGTGATGCAGGGGTCTCCATGGTTAACATGGAGAAAACTTCTTGGGTAGGACATTCCTTTTCTGCCTCTTTCAAGTTCTGTAAGTATCTAGGAATGCCTTAAGGCATTTGACTGGTATTGAGTGGTCATTTGAGTTACAGTGTTCTGGTCTAAAGCTTACGTCAAGAAATTGAGAAAACATTTGTTTAAAGGATGGGGATCACTAATAACTGAATTTTAATAATGAATTCCCAGCTGAGGTGTCCCCACTGGGTGTGTTGGTTTCTCTTTCTGAACAAGTGCATTTCAGATAAGAAGGAAGGTAAGAGGAGGGCTAGATTCTCTTTTCCTTAAAGAATTTGTAACATCTCCCCACTGTGCTTCTCTTTGGTGTTGCTCGAATGTGACACAAACAATGGAATTTGGGACTCTCTATAATGTAATGATGCTGAACATCTGCAGTCTAGAGGTTGGCTTGGTTGGGCTTTCAGCTGATGTTCTGGAAGAACTTGGACATAAGCCATGCTTGATTTGAAGGAAAATTAATGCTTAGAACTTTTTCAGGCTTCATGTAATGTTGTTTTGGATGTAAAAAAAAAATCCAAATGAGCTTGAAGCTTAGATTAACATAGGTGGTGTTTCCTAAATATGCCAGTGTCTTCAGAAGCTGGGGTGAAAGATGTAGAATAGTTTGTGCTGGAAGGGACTTTTAAAAATCGATAAGACCTATCCTTATGCAAGAGGCTGGAACATCTGCACTTGATCCCACTCTGTCATTGATTAAGACATTAGACTGGTCTCAATATGGACCCCCAGGAGACAACACTCGTCACTGATCTCTGGATATTCAGGAGAACTAGTTAACTTCATGACAATTTGAGCTGACCTAGTATTAAAATGACCCTGTGCAACAGAACCTGGAGCAGAATGTGCAGCCCTATGTTATGGTGACAGGCTGGACCAACTCAGTGCTGTTTCCATATACTTTCCAATGCCTCCATGTGCCCTGCCTCCCTCCTGATGTAACTGTGCTACCTGATTGTTCCTGTTGTACCTGTGTGCAAGTGCTGTTGTTTATTACTTGATCTTTCTTTGTGCATGTGTGCACACCCTTTAAATGTACTGAGGGAGTTTGTATGCTGCAGTCTTGCAAGTTGAGACAGCATTTCGATTTATTCTGGAATTGAGGAACAAGGGATTTATTTAGTAAAGAGGGTTATCTTTGGAAGATCAACCCTATACATTTGTTGTGTATTCATAGAAGTTGGACTGCAAGAGCCCAACCTTTTCTGTGCCTCCTTGCACACATCTTAGTTCTCCTGTGGTCCTAGGCTGTCTGGCTCCTGTTATAAATGAAAGCTTTCTGGGTTGCTCGCAGCAGTAAAGGGTTATGGAATCAGCCCTGTAGTGCAATGACAGACACATGTGCAGCCTGGCTCTTAGAGCTGGTGCTGGCTAAAGCAGAAGGGAGTTCTTGGTGCTCAGAGGCAGGAGAGATAGGTTGGGTGCTGCCTCAGTGGGAAGGCAGGTGAGGGGTCTGGCTGAGGACCTGAGATGTGATGCAGGAGGAGCCTGGTGCCTGCTCTGGCTTGTGCTGGGGAGAGGTTGATGGGGACTGGGAGAGGGCAACAGGAGGCCACTGTTTAATCTTGTTCAGCTCTTAGGGCTGCATCAACTAAACTGGGCTTGTTCATTTAGTAAACTATTAAAGAAGTTGTCTTCAGGGTATTTATTTCAGGCAGTTCTAGTGAAATAATCCTTTAATTCCTCAGAGTAAATGCTGATGAGGATTTACTGCAGACTAAGCAGCGTGGAGGTCACTGTGTTGAGTGGTTGCAGAGTATGTTTGGGAGCAGTGTGGCTGCTGTCTCCTGGGGCTGGGCCATGGGAGCTGCAGGGTGTCCCCCCACCTGACCCACAGCAGGGCTGCCCTCTGTGGGCGTTGACGGCTGCAGGTGGGTGCCATGCTTGGGAATGCTTCTGTTTCTGAGGCTGGAGAAACAGGCTGGTTCTGCTTCAACTTTGGCTGAAACCACTCTTCCTCTAAATGTTCAGCTGTTTCTTCCTGTTGTGCGTGCTGCAGCCTTCTCTCCTCTGCCTTGATCTTTCTTTTCCTGGGTCCTCCTAAATAATGAGAGAAGCCCCAGATGAAACCATGGCCTGATGTGTATAATTCAACTTCAGCACGGTTCCATCTATATGCATCATCTTGACAAAATCGTAATGATTTTTCATTGTTTAGACAATGATTTCTTCACTCTGTACCAAGAGTGTTCTGTGCTTAGCAGGCCAGGAGAAGGCCTGTGCTCTTCC
Organism: Gymnorhina tibicen; assembly: GCA_013399875.1. Taxonomy (NCBI): domain Eukaryota; kingdom Metazoa; phylum Chordata; class Aves; order Passeriformes; family Artamidae; genus Gymnorhina; species Gymnorhina tibicen. The sequence continues at coordinate 684,997 of VXAZ01001305.1, read as the reverse complement.
ACTTAGTCCAAATGGGTGTGTAGGGCTTCAATTAGCTAGGTGTGCAATTTAGGAAGTATTTATCCTCATTTTGATATTGCTGGAGCAAGTCAAAAGAAATCTGAGGGGAGCTGCAGCCTGTGGTGAGCAAAGGAACTGGGCCTTCACTATTCCATCAAATTCCTTTTCCCAAGGGAGCTGGTTTCCTGGGAACACCAGGGCAGTGGTGTTGAGGCTGTGTGACAGGAAAGCAATTCAAGTAAAATCTCCTACCAATATTTTGGATGGGAAACTGGTTACAGAATGTCATTTGGTATTGAGAACAACGAAAAGGAAATGATCTCCTGCAGTGCGAGAACATGTAGGTGCAGTGTAAGTAGCTTCTTTGCTCTGGAAATTCCTTTGCTCGTGGAAAATTTGTTAGTGGCCAGAGCATGGCTCTGATCTGAGCAGGTACTCCTGGTCTCTCCTCAGCACTGCGCTGCTCTGACTCCCTTCTGTAAAATTTTCCTCCTTATGGTTGCAGCATTATTTGCAAAAATCTGATATTAGAAGCTTGTTCTTGGATAATAATAAATCAAAACTTGAAAGTATTGGAAAAGCAGAGTCACATAGAAACTTGAGACTGTTAGCAACTTTTCTGCTGTGGAGGAAAAATGATTAACAACTTTTACCAATTCCAAGTTAGTAAATCAAAATTTAAAGTATCCTTTTTTAATAAACTGGATTTTTTCAGCTTCTTCCATTTCTCATCTCAGACATGGAGCTGATTTACATGGAAACATTTTGTGTTAGAAGTTCCAACATGTTATGTTTTCTTTCCATAGACAGGAAAAAATTATATTAGAATTTTTCTTGTAATTAAGTATATTAGAAGGCACTTGAAACTTTAAATTGACCAATAGAGCACTGTAGTTTGAAATGTAATGTGCTTTTATATATAGCTAAAACATAAAGGTTTTGCATTATTTCTGAGTAATTGTAGTCCCTGACAGATCCCATAGACGAACGAGGCTGTTTTAATTTAATACTAGAAGCTCAAAGATATTGAAAGCAGCTGTTCTTCAGTTTAGGAATAGTTTGATCTGGAAAATAACAATAAGTCTCATTACAGAGGGGAAAAGGAAATATTTTGACCTAGAAAATAAAGTAAGAAGTTTCATGAGTACTTGGTACCAGTAGTCATCCTTAAAAATGAGAATATTTAGGTGGGCCTTAATCTGACATGTTATTATGTTTATAAAGCTTGTGACATGGCTTAGTACAATGTCTCGTATTTAATGTTATCATTGACCTACGTCATCAGATAACATGAATAATAACTATAAAATTAAACATAAGGGTTTATTTTAAAGTATAATTCAGCATGAAATAAAATTTTAAAGTATCATCCTACTTCTGGAAATCGTTCTCAATGAAAAATGCAGATTGATGCAGTTTGAGTGACATAGGACATTGAATATGTGCATGTTCCTGCAGCCTGCAAATATCAGTGTGGCTCTGGAAGTGAGCCAAGGCTTCTTACACTTCATACTCTCCGCAAAGGGTGAAGTTTAGCCTTGTGGGAGTCATTGGCACATTCCCATTTGATGCAGTGAGGCCAAGATTTTGGCTGTGGCTCCACAAGCAGCTTTGTCTGAGCAGTTCCTATTGCCCTTGTAGGGCACACAGGAGTCCCCATTTCTGTGGGGGCCTTGGGTTGTGCTGTACTGTGGGCAGTCATGGCAAAGCCTGGAGGCTGCTGGGGGTAGAGAGGGATGTGCTGCAGAGCAAGCAAGCCCTGGTGACTGCCCTCTCTTCTTGCTGCAGCTGCTGTCTTAATAAACCATCTCTGTATCTACCACTGATAGGCATGGGAACCTCAACTGAGTACGCCTAAAAAAAGCAATACTGATTATATTTTGTAATATAAAAATTTTGTCATCCTTCTGAGTGTTTGAGGCCTAAATGCAGACCTCTGCAAGGGAGGACAAGTTGATGTTAAGGCCAGCATGTAGCGGCCTCACTCTTCGTTTACCCAGTTGAGATCAAAGTATGAGGTTACCAGACCCTAATCAGCGCTTCATTGTTGGGAAGTTTTTATTTAAGCTCTCTCAAGGTATTAAACTACTGCCTGTTAAACTGATTTTCCTCTTTCTGGTGATTAAATCAGTAGGAGATTATAACTTAGAGGGGGAAAGAAGGGAAAACAACAAGGGCAGTGAAATTACAACTTAAAGTACCATAGAATGGTTTGTGTTGGAAAGGACATTTAAAGGTGACCTAGTCCAACTCCCTTGCAATGAGCAGGGATGTCTTCAACAAGACCAGGTTGCTTGGAGCCTTGTCCAGTTTGACCTTGGATGTTTCCAGGGATGGGTCTTCTGTCACCTCTCCAGCCAGTCTGTTTCAGTGTCTCACTGTGCTTGTAAAAAATTTCTTCTCTATATGTAGTCTAAATCTACTCCTCTTACAACTCCAAAACATTCCCTCTTGTCCTGCAGCAAAAGGCCCTGCTACACGTGCATCAGCCTGCCAGCCTTCTTTCTCTTGTACTTGTTGCTGGCTCCATCTAGTCCTTGACGGTCTTCAGGAGTTAGTGAATTCTAAAGAGCTCTTGTGTAGTTATCTCCATTTTTGCAGAGGAGAAACAGAGTCAGACAAATTAAATTACATGCCCAAGGTCGCACAGGAAGAAGAAGCATACTTGTGTTCTGTGATGCTTTTGCCTACTGGCCACTCTGCCTTGTTTTAGGTGAAAAACACTGCTTGTCTTTCTCATGTCTGTTACTGAGACGGATGTTTTTCAACATTCTTCATGAGAGCAAGCTGGATGAGGAGCTAGAGAGCATCACTTCATGTAGAGTTATTTTTCCAATGGCCTTAACTGGTGCTATTTATCACAGGAATTATGGTAAGGTTTGTCATGATTGACTTTTGCTCCATCACTGCTGTTTGCTAAACATCACTAGTTGTTTACCTAACAAACAGGAAGAAATAAGCACAATTATCACTGTGTAGGTAGAGAAATAAATCTTCAGAGTAGAAGTTATGATAGTTGCAGACTTTATAACCCTTAGGATATTTGTTAAGGTGGATAACATTACTAATGTAAGCTGTGCTACAGATGCTATTTGTGGTCATAAATTTTGTGCCGTATACACGTCTCAGCTTTGGTCCATGTTTGCCTTGCTATTCTCACCACTATCTTAATGTCCAAGATGCTTCTATGGAGAAATCAAAACAGCTGTAGTGCTGGTATTGTTTATTTTTTCCAGGGTTTCTGTCTCCCACTGCATTAAGTATTTGCAGTACCAGCATCACTTAAAAATACAGTTCTGGGAGGAGATGCTTGCTTGTGGCCACAGCTGCTGCTCCAGAGCCTTTCCATACCTTCTTTCCCAAGGCTCAGCCTTGCTCCACTTTGCAGGTCTACTTATTTAGTCAGGACAGATGAAGGTCAAGCATAATAATGTGTTTTGGTAAACAAATAGTTTGTGCATGCAGTGGCATCTGAGTGTTCAGCAGTCTGCACCTGTTGCATGTCTCATACTTATGTGTTGACTAATTTCCATTATGTAGTTCTATATAACCAGGTAATAACTGTATCATGAAAAGATCATTTTTTGGCTAATTTGTTTATCCACATTCTAAGTGGACAAATTAATATACCATGAGTTTATAGTGTATTTTTTTAAGTGCTGTATTTGGACCTTTTTATATTTTCCTTTACAAAATGATACAGGTGTCTTGGATACCTTCATTAGCCATTTAATTGACTACAGGAATTTTACTCATTAGTGTTATCTGGCTGCTTATCAGCCTTGCTCTTGAGTTCTGAACATGTTGTCCTGTTGTAGTAATTGGGCTTTGTTCTTATCAGGTTTGTGTGGCATTGTACAAGTATAAATAATTTTTTTTGAGTAGAAATAAAAGGAGTATGAATAACACTCTCATGTTAGAGAATTTCTGAGGATTACTGTGTATAAAATGCATTTATACCTTTAACTGGTAAAGCTATAACAGGGCACCACACTGAGAAACTTGAAGAGTCAGACCTGGCAAAATAGTCAGGAAAAACACAGACCCTCTGGAGATAAAAGAAGAGAAGGTGTTCAGTGGGGATACCCCTGCCTTTATGTCAAACTATAGAATTTCCTGCTTAACTGAGATGTGTGGACAATCTGCTGCTGTCTAACTATCAGGAGAAAAAGGGAATCATAGATCAATTTGTGAGCCTGCAGTGAAGGTGACACAGTCAAGTGCAAGGTAAAAGTAGCTATTGACATAGGTCAGTGCTGTTGGAATTTGTCTGAGGAATCGGGGTGGAAAAGTCAGGCAAAATAAAAAGTGAAAGCTCTGTATTTGTTCTCCTCTATCTTAAATGCCTTTAAATCTGAGTTGGATTTTTGGTTTCCATCACCACAGTGGTTCCTGGTGCTGTGTGGTAGAATGACAGGTCTGTAACCTGGCTGCCTTGTATGTGGTACTGCAGGAAGGTCAGTGCAGAGGGAAGCAGGAGGGACAGTTGAATGTCTGTATTATTTACAAGGTTTTCTGTTGGTGAAAGTGGGGAAAAGCCATGGGGAGCCAAACAAATTGGGGTGTGGAAAGACCAAAGCTGAGAAAGAAAACCACAAAACACAAAGGCTGTTTCTAATCTCTCTAGAAATATTATCAGTAATGTTTAACTGCTTGCCACTGAGTAGGATATCACATTAAAGAAGCAGGATCAAACCATTATGGGCACTCTTGCTAATCAAGTATGACACCAAGAGCAATAACCCCCCCCCCCCCCCCACTGGTGTTAGCCCCAAGGTGGTTGCGTGCAAAGTCCTAGGCACCTCATTTTTCTCACTGGATGTTATGCTTATGGGAAGAAAGAGGAGCTTCCCAGTGGAAGCTGGAAAGGTGATCATGGGGAGCTGTCATCCCAAAATTGATAAGCTAGGAAATCACCTACCTTGTTTCTTAAAAATGCAGTCAAAAGAAGTTTTGTGCATCAGTAGAAATACTCCAAAGAATTAGAGTACCTTCAGTGGTTTCAATACTTTGTCCATATTCTTTTGGATCTGTGCAAGATGGTAAGTCCAAAATAAATGCCCAGTCAACTGTACTGAAGATCGTGCTTATTATAGTGTGATTGGATAAACAGAATGGTGCTAATCCAGAGTATCTGACAAATAACAGTGCTGAGCTCTGGAATTAGGCATAATGACTCTCCGTACTGGGAGAGTATGCTTATGGGTACAGCAACAAAAGCATTAATGTGCATCTGTATTCTGGTTAAGAGTGAGAATTAATCTGTGCAGAGCCAAGAGCTGTACAGACTTTCATAACTTCTGCCTGAAAACTTTTGTGTTCTGACCAGCTCTTGGCTGTGTCCTTTCTGCAGCTCCACATATGGACATTTACTTCTTTAGGGGGGAAAAAAAACCATGTCAATCTGTGTTGCTCTCAGGCTTAGTGTTTTATGAGTGTAACAGTTCATGGCACTTAAGATGCAGAAAGAAGGTAGTCAAGACCTACATTCCATTTAGATGGAATAAATGCTGTTTAGCTTTCAGCTGACTGAAATACAGTTGACAACAAATGTGATTCAGCATTATCTGAAGCAAAAATTAGCTGCGCTTATTTAAGGAGTTTAATCTCATTGAAGAAGGGGCTTGGCTAAGCAAAAACTGATTTTATTTTTTCATTTAAATACTGATTTTGAGTCAATTGTGGCAGGATCTAATATTTTTCTTTAATTTTTATTTTAACAAAATAATAATCAGTTGCAAGTTTGCGACCCTTCATTGAAGGGGTTATTTTGCGTTATTGCTCAGTATGACTGTTTCTCTTTTACAATAACTGAATTGTTTGCCTTTGAATGTTACCTTTCTGTGTATAAAGAGGAATTAAATCTGATTCTTTCTGGCTGAGAAACTTCCATGTGAAAATGTTGAAATAAGACCTTAAGAACACTATTTGCTGCAAAACTTTGAAACGGATATACAAAGTGCATTTAATATTCGCAATTGAAGTAACTTTCAAGTTTGAATCATGGAATGCTTTGGATTGGAAGGGGCCTTAGAGACCATCTAGTTCCAATCCCAATCCCTGTCGGGAAGGGATACTTTCCACTAGACCAGGTTACTCAGAGTCCCATCCAAGCTTACCTTGAACACTCCCAGGAATGGGGCATCCACCACTTCTCTGCTGGCACCTTTTCCAGTGCCTCACCACCCTGATAGTGAAGATTTCAACTTGTATCTAATCTAGACCTGCCTTCTTTCAGTTTTAAGCCATTACCCCTTGTCCTATTGATCCATGCCCTTGTAAAAAATCCCTGTCCACCTCTCTTGTACACCTGAATCATCATGGTAGGTGTTTTCTGGCTAAACTGATTCTGCCCAGTACTTCTTGGGAGCAAAAAAAAAATTTTCAACATCAGCAAATTTTATCAAATTACACTTGCCCTAAAACTGTAATATGCTGTTTGTACCACTTGGGTTTCCTTCCATTTTTGTGGTGAGGGGCTATTGCCATTTCTGTGAGGACTCATGTAGGATGTGGTTCATTTTGTGCACACTAGCTTTGTGTTTGACAGGTGCAGACTCATCTTATAGAGGATCTTTAATGCCCTGATGAGATCATGTCTCTTTCATTCAGGAAATACAGGAGTAGAGCCAATTCTGACCTGGGCTATACTCCCATCTGAAACCAACCAGTTTGGCTTTAAAGGAGGATGGAATTTGGCCTGAGTTTTGTGCTCTTTGGAGCAGAGGAAAACAAGAAGTGAGCTCATCAGATATAAAACCTGTAAAATACACTCAGAGTTTATGAATGCTAACATTGAAAAAAGTATTTGACTTAATCTTACCAACTTGAGACTTTATGGGCAGGGTCTGAGTAAATTAATGAGTGGAACTTTTTAAGGATCATTGTTTAATACTTCACAGGTGCACCTGGAAAGAATTTGTGGATGTTGAGATCTGTTTTATGATTGATTAGGAGGTTTGCTGAAAAACTCTCCAACACTGCAGATCAGAAGTAACTTTATTTTTGTCTCTTCTCAGAGAGATACCAGCCCAAATGTGGAAAAGTGGAGAGGCAAATGACAAAGTATGACAACTAGTTCTTGCTTCCAGCCTCTCTTCCTCTTTCTCAAGTACTGTAAATCACCACTTTCTCTATTACTGAACTGTTGCAGGATTTTGTCACTCAATACTATTTCTCCAGGGTAAGAGCCTTTTACCTTGAGCAAGCTAGAAGTCATTCACCTTTATTCCCCTGCCCAAAGAAGTATTTTTAATTTTTTCTTTTTTTTAAAATTACCATTATTTTTCTTTTTCCTTTTTTTTTTTTTTTACTTCTACATAGACAGATTGGAAAATTGATAAGTCAAGATATTTCCATCCTGACACAGCAAGAAAAGCTGTACTCTGACGTGATAGAGCTATACACTCCTTTTTCATGATTTGTTTATCAGACTCTTAACAAATTAAAGTCCTTCTGGGTTTAGCTGTTTCTGTTTGGAGTTTTTCCCTTTCTAAATAACTTTGGTTTTTAAAACTGTGATAGTTTAAGTGATGTGCTTATGGAAGCAATATAACACTGATAGCAAAAAAAGCGCCTAAATGGATCTCTAATGTCAACTACAGTATTACAGAGTTGGGAAAAGCCAACAAATGAAGCTGTTTCAGTGCAGCTCTCAGCTGGAGCTGATGGCTGAGAAGATGTAAAGCCATTCCCCCTTCATATCTCAGGCCAGCTAAAGAACCCTGGCAATGTGCCAGTCCCCATTCCTTCCTCCCTTCCCTGCCAGAGGCAGGAGAGCAACAGTAAATACTGCCAGATGTGGAGACATCCTGCTGTGGGTCTGTGCCCAGGACTGGCAAAGACCCTTCTCAAACCACCAACTGCACAGGAACTTGCCAAGCCATAGCAAACATGGTTTGAGTAATGCCTCAGCCTAGGTTTAACTGCTTTGTGGAAGGTGTTTTCACTCACTAGTTTTGAGATTTTAGTGTATTTTTTTTTTAATACCTCAGACCTTTAGATTGGTGTAGTCTGTACTTCAGCTTAGGAAAAGCATCACAGACAATAACTGTCCTGAGTGAAGAAACAAGCAAGTTTGATTGCTTCCACCACTGACTTTTATTTCTTTTTTCTCCAATAACTGGAAGCTGCCACCATACCCAAAACTGCAGGATTAAGTCAGAGAAGCTTAAGCATCTTTCTAAGAAACCATGCCTTTCCCTTTTCAGCTTGCTCCTTGAATGCTGGTTGACACAAGGCAAGGAAAAGAATCTCTAGTGGAATAGCTGTTGCCCTGGAAAAGCAAAGTTTGAGGTGAGCATCCTGAGCAATCTTCTGTCAGTTCCAAGTTTGATATTTCTCTTCCAGAAGGTGTTTTGTTTCCTCATAATAATATAATTCAGTTCAGCGCAGTAATCCTGACTTTGGTAAGAAGTGGCACATCCTGCCTGGAGCACCCAGATTCCTGAGCTGCTGATGTATTTCTCATGTACCTTCCAGACTCTGAGGTACATGAAAGACAGTTATACTACTGGCTGGTGGAGGAATGGGAATTTTCTTTTTCTTGGTATCTGCTCTGTCTTAAAAAACAATTTTGTGACTGTAAAGTGAAGATTAAGTGTGACTTCCACTGCCTGGCATTTTATGACCTCACTGGCACCAAGAAATACTTGCAGATATGATAATAATGGCAATAATCTTTAAAGCATCACAAAAGTATAAAAGAAGTAGCTCCTGCCAAGACTTGCCTAGTTCTAGCATCTCCAAGATATGGAGATGCAGATAGAGCCATTAATTCTGTGAAGATAGTGTGTCCTGGGAAGCCCAGTCATCTCCAGGTATAAAAGCCTCCTTTCTCATTAGAAATATTTTGGTGGCTTTTTTCTGCCAGGTTGACACTGTTTCCTTGAGTGTGTTATATCTCTTCCTCTGTTTGCCTGTGATCAGTGTGAGTAATGATTTGAATGATGCATCACATGCACCCAGTTTGTAGAATATGTTGCTCATTATTACATTAGAGTTCCTTTCCACAGTTCTGTAAGTGCACTTCAGTAATTGCTGCTTCATATCTTGGGTCCAAGTGTTCTCCTGGTCAAAGGGACAGGCATCATTAATTATGTTCCCTACTTGGCTTTCCAAGGTTTCTGCTCTTGGCAAGCATCTGCTCTGTGCAGCCTCTCTGCAACCGGAGCTTTCAGCCTCCCAGCAAACAGCATTGAGTGTAACTGCAACACGGATCTGCACACGGCAGAGCAATCCAAGTGCCTGACAGTACTGGTGTGATTATCAAAAAGAGGGAGGAACATGGCAAAGTGACAAGGCTTAGACAGGCAGTCATCCCTCAGAAGTTCCCCAGGAGTGCTCTGTAGCTGAATGGAACATTGTGAAATAGTCCTGCTGCTGAAGATCGTTGCCTAGTTTTATCACCAAGCAAGGTGACGACCGTGTCCTGTGTTACACCTGGGTGTTCAGGCCGGCCAGCAGCCTGTGAGAGGACAATGCTGCACACTGGCCCAGGGCAGTTTCTATTCCGGGCAGTGTTCCATTTTTCTGATGCTGAAATGCATCCAGTAAGAAGTGGAGCAGCACAGCTGGCCTGCTGGCTGTGGAAGGCCAAGGAGGATCTCTGTAGATGGGACTGGAGTTAGCTGGTAGCCTGCTGATGACAAGCTGCTTTTTCATTGCCAATCTGTATTTCATTACCAATCCTCTGTATAGTCCAGTCCCTGAAATGGAAACTAATACTTGAGCAATGAAAAGATTCTAATTTTATATGATGCATAATAGATATTACACTATAATAATTCAGGATAGACATTTTTCTTATGATTGTTATTTTTATATTGATTATAAACTGATATTTACAAATTTAGCATGCACAGTGGCTGAAGCTGTAAGAGCAAATAAATCTGGCTATAAACCACCAGATTGGTCTTTGTGTTGCATACATCCCACCTCTGCATAGACAGGCAATAGGCTTAGATATCAGCAAATCTGTTTAAATTGTTTGCTAATTTGGGCTTAGGTTTGTAGAAGTAAGAATAATTTTCAGTAGTATTGACCTGGAATTGAACATTTAGATGGAGCCCTGTCTTTGCCACCTGCTCCTCATTTCAGGTCAGGTATCTCAGCGTCCTTTGTAGTATAAGCAAGAGGTCTACATCATACAAAAATATACTTACCTGACAGTGCTTTCTATCTTGAGCTGACTTTCAGTGATGCCACTAACATGTGCTTATTTATAGCTTGCTCAAAAGAACAACTCTGTTCTGAAATGCCTTTTGAAATTTCAGGTACTCTTGGCTCCTTTGCGTGTCCCTTCACCCTTTGTCTTTGCTACCTATTAATTGATATGCCATTATCTCTTCATTGGTTAGTTTTGTTTCAGGTGCTCTTTCTGTTTCACTAAATATACAGGGCTCACTCCAGAAATTTGTATGGGGACAAATGAATTGTATGCCTAACTTGCTGTTAATTCTTTTTTTCATGAGGCCTCTGAATCCTGCAGCTCAGAGCAGTGTAGTTTATACACGTGTGCATGGTTAACTTACTGCAGAATCCCCTCTTCCCCCGGCAGCGCAGCGATGGCCAATCTCCTCCTTCCCTGCAAAGACTTCCATGTCTGTCCCTTTACTGCCCTCCCAGTGTTCTTATAGATTCTTAAGCTGAATATGATGTAGAAGTAGTTTAGCTCCTCTGAAGAGGGCTTATTAACTTGGTTTGGAGCAGGTAGCTCTGACCCATCGTTTGTCACCTGGCATCAATCTTCAAGTCTTGGTCAGATGATGAATTCTGAATGTTAAAACTACTTTTGTTTTAGCTGCTGGGGCAGCTCCTCTTACATATGCAAAGGCCATACTTTGGAAGTTACATGCATCAACTTATCAGTAGACAAAAGAAATGTGTTTAGAGAGAAGTGGACAGTAAAGAGGAAATGCTAATTTTTAGTGGGTTTCAGAACTCTTTGGACTTCACCTATGGCATCATTCCTAGAAATTATTCTAAAATTTAGCAGCTCACTGAAACCATTTTTTTTTTTTTTTGACATTCAGAAAAACTAGTTTCTGTTCAGGTTTTCTACACTGAGGCATGTATATGTAATTTTCAGGTTTTGATTTTACTTGCCTTGGTATCAGGCCTATAAAAGGAGTCTTCAATATTAATTTCTGTGGATTCCTGCACTGGAACTGTATTAATTTTAGGCTGACTTACTGGAGAAAAATTGTTAGAATAAACCTTCCAAGTTGCTGTCATCTTTTTCGGGGACAAATATTCATGCACCCTTGATTAAATATAACTAATCTCATGTTTAAATCTGAACGCACATGGAAGGAAAGTTTTGCTCAGAAACTTACAGACTCCAGAGGAGTGAAATACTAGCCTAGTTAAAGCAGTAAAATTTTTCAACAATGTACTCAAAGCAATGAGAATAGAAGGTAACACAACAGAAACTGCTCTTGCTGTGATTTGTATGGCACTGATGCTTGTTGTATCTTTTCGATGGGGGTTCATAGCCAAGCATGTATGTAAATATGAATGGGCAGCCTAATTCATGTACTTTATGTACTAATTTCTGCAACTCAAGTTATTTAAGTTTCCAAAATGTTCAAAACTTACACCTATGCCTAAAGTTAAGACATCTCCATGTTCTCAGTAGATTAAATGTGAGTGTGTGGTGAAGTGTATATTGTTCTCACTACATTAGCATTTTGAACTCCGTAAGTACAGACACTTTTTGGTGTGTTAAAAAAGCTAGATACCACTAAGATGATTAAAGAGTTTACTTTATTATTGTGTCTTTGCCCTATCTTAATTTTCCACCTAAAAACCTGACAGGGGTATTCTTAGTTAAGGCTTGCTTTTCTCTTCAGAGTAATGAAAAGTGCTTTTTGCCCTTTGAGCCAGGAGCTTCTTTCTGAGTCTATTTTCTTGTGCAAACACTGCTTCCCTCCGAGGCCCTTGGCAGTCTCTCAGCCTCTGTTACAATTCTTTCTGCAGCGCAAGGCGAGGATAATGGCATCACTAATCGCACCTTCCCAGCAGTGTGGCAAGAATGAGCAGTTACAGTTTGCAAACTGCTTTTATGATAACATGCCTTATTGGTTCTAGCCTCATTCTCATTGAAGGCAATGGCCAAAGTTATGTAAATAGCATAGTATTCTTCAGCACACACACATTCTCAGTCCCTCCCAAATTAAGAAACAAAATCCCTGAAGGCATGAGACTATCAAGGAAACAGAAGGCAAAGAAAGGAATCCCTAAATTGTAGTCAGGAGTGTATAAATTCTGGATATGTTGCATCTATAAAACCTGCTACATTATTTCTATTAAAGTTTAAAAAAAGGTGGCTTGCTTGTCTTCTGAGCTTTATAGTTGTACTTGAGTGACCTAGGAGATTCTAAGAAGAAATGAAGAGTGAGTTCAAATGAAATAATCCATAATGAACCTTTCCATATATGTTTTTGTAACTGTATAATTATTTGAAATATTTCATCTGGCAAATAGGCTTGCCACAAGGATAAACCTTAGAATATTCTAGCAGCCATTGTATATATTTGGATGATGTTTTTGATAACTGATCTGTAGTCCTTCAGCAGTAGCCTTTATATATCATCTACAAATAATTGAGCTAGACTGTTGTTCACAAAGCTGAAGACACTGAAAAGAGGAAGGGCTATATCATTCACTGTCTGGAATCCCATTTCAGTTGTCTACAAGAAATAAAAATTATTTTCCTGTAGCCTTGTATTGGGCTTTTGTGTACATTGCCTTGCTTAGATAAGGTTGGATGTTTGTTGTTGTTACATCTGGGTGAAAAGCAACTGTGTTTTTGTTGAAGCTGCATTTATGACTGACAGGAGTGGCAGCAGGGTGCTGCTGGACAGAGCACTACACCTGGCCTCCATCCCGAGTCAGAGAGAGGAGCCTGAGGCTTGGCAGCTTAGCTCACACCGTCACTTCCTGCACGGGACTGTGTGCACAGACTGCCTGCAGGAGTAGGGCTCAAACCTTTCAATTTGTTTTGTTTTCTGTTAAGTTGTGAGACTGCTGAAACACAGCTAGCAGAGTAAATACTGGGCAATATTACACCTTTTCCCACCAGCACAGAAAATTAATGTTCTCAGTCATTACTGAGTGAGCAAGTAAATAAACTTTATTCTAACCTCTGGTGAAGTACAGTATTGACGACTTTGCAATGCAAAAGAATGTTTCCTACACAGCCTAAAATTAAATTCAATTGTGTAACTTATAGAACGAGGCCCCAACTCCTTAATGGAAGGAAGTGCCTTAAACTGTTATGTGATCCAGCACATGCACAAGATCCTCTCAGACATTTGCAGCAGCTTCGTTTGCCAAGATCTTATCTTGTAGTATAGCAAAACGTTCAGTCAATTTTCAGTAGTATTTCATTTTATGATCAGACTACACAGGATTATGATGTTTAGTTTGACAGGTTCTCTTTTTTTCTTAAATAAAATGACTGCTCAGAGCTGTGTTCACTTTTGCATCAAGTATCAATGTACGTTTCAGAGTAAGAGTATATAATTACTGATCCTTGATACCTTTGCAAAACAGAAGTGTATCTATTCCATGTGCTGTTTTTTCAAGCAAGTTCATCAAGGACTTACTATGCTTGAATAAAAGGAAGGTTCCGTGAAGGTAGTGGGTAGCTTGAATCTGAATTTAACTTTGGGAAAACATAAGCAGTAAGTCTTTGAAATCTCTCTGGTACTGGGTCATGCCTCAGAGTTCAGCACTACTTTTATCTACTTTAGAGGCAATCCAGGTGGGACTGGATCCTGGCTGTTGTTAACTAACAGGGCTTTATCAAAGCTCTGACTTACACTTGCAGGGGCACTAACTCTCAATAATTTTAGGTCTTAAGCCTATTTGCAGAAGTCTCATTTCTTTTATTAGCAATGCATCACTTCAAGTTTTAAAAAATTTAAACAGGGGCATCACCATCTTAGATCTAACAAATGAAATTGTAGGTCCTTCAAATATTTATATATGCAAATTAGGTGTATTTGGAGAGTTAAACCAAGAGGTAACCATATGTATAAATGTGGGGGAGAAATACATCATCTTAGGATATTTTCCCTGGCTGCTTGGGGAAGGGAAGGAAGTACCACTGACATATTAGTAAACTCTATATTATTAGGGGTGCAAGCCCTGTGCAGGGTTGAGATAAGAAAAAATGGATTAGAGTATTATTGCAGGGCAAACTGAACTGTTTCAAACCATTCAACCTTTCTAATGCTGTAAGAACAGATTAATTTTCTCAATTAAAATGCCAGAGTGTAATACACTCTAAATATACTGGGAGTACAGGTCAAAAGTAGGGAATATGATGGTTGAACTGCTTCATTACAGCTGACCTGCTGAAATCTTTGCAATCAGTCTAGTCTCATTGAGAGTTCTGTCACTATGAATATACCCAGTCTGTATTACAGCTTCAAGTTAATTCAACATTACCTGATCAGTGTTGGATATAATGTAAGGTGAAGCTCAAAGCTGCAGCTGTTCTGATTTGACTCTGATAACCATCCCATTTTCTGTTTGTCTCCTGACAGCAGTAGCCAAACTTCCTAAACCTCATTTGGGCACAAAAAGAGAGGAAAGGCATCAAGCTAAGTCTTGTTAATAACATGACAGAAAACATCAGCTTTGTCTAACACTTTTCCAACCCGGTTCATGTATTTAAATCCTGTGAATTAGTGAGGTTTTTCTCAGGTGCCAATCTGAGGCATAGTGACTATCTCACTTGCTCCAGCAGTGAAATTAAGTGCCCTGGGACTGATTTCGAATGTGTTGATTTGGGATACAAAAGTGGATGATCTGCTGCTGCTCCAAGTGGGAGATGGACTTTGTTGCAAGCAGCCTTCTTCAGTAGAGACAGACGCTGACATTTCTTCCTGGAGATGTGCTCCAGTGGTTCTTCCAGCACCTTGTGGGGATGAGGTGATTTCATCTTGGGTCACAACTTGCAGTTATTTGTGTTTTTCTGAGCTGGTTTTTAGAAAGGATCAGGTGCAATAACAGGTGAAATGTGGTTAGCTGATTCTGGGTAAACAGAGACTGAGACCATTCTTGTGCAGTAAGGAAAAGTTTCAAAGGTCACTGCTGACCTGTCACAAGTGTTGGTCTACTTGATCTATGCACTCGGAATGCTCCTTGATCCCTGGTTTTCAGCCTTGCATGAAATAAGGTGGTTTCTTCTGCTAATTGGCTAGAACAATCATAATAGTATGTTTCACACAAGTAGAGCTGAAGAGTCAAATGATGAGATTGTTTAATAAGAATTTGCTGGTACGTAGAAACTGTTGCTATATTTTATAGAAGAAAAAGCTTTGTTCTGGAGAAGATCCAGGGGTGCTCTGGTGGCCTGGCCTCCTGTGTAGGGACCTCCAGCATTCCTTGGTTCCTTGGTTGTTTCATGCTTGGGAGCTCCAAAACTCTTCTACTGATGAAGAGGCCAAGTCCTACCATCAGAAAGAGGCTCACTCTTTACAAATTTGGTCCTTGACACCTAAATTTTTTGTTTTTGTTAACCAAAGGGATGAACTACTGTATTCAGGTAAACTTAAGTTGTGCTCAGACTGGAGCTAACACAAAAAATAATAGCTTCTGAGCAAGCTATGATGATACCTACAGTCCTGAGGCTGGACTGGTAGCTTTGTGGCTAGAAGACGACTTCTGACTTCTGCAGGTCACAAATGACCTCCCCATTATAACCTGTGTGTTTTATTGTTTTGCTCTGCTGTGCCTGTTCCATAGAAGGCAGCTGAAGTGTGTGAGAGCTGGTGAGGACCAGTGTTCTTGTCCCGGGCTCCTCCTCTTGTCATATCTCCTCCTCATCTGTCTTGGGGATAGGCCGGCAAACAGGGGAAGCTTCAAATCCAGTTGTGTGGATTATGCCTTTATGAAGTTGTAATAGGATTTTTTTTGTAGCTGAAATATGACAGCAAAATGCTCTTCTTTTGAAAAGAGTTTGTTACTGATTTTGTTCATGGCATTTTATGTACAGCTTAAGAAGGACAACCTTTTCATTTTTTAAAACCTCTGTATTGATCATGTTGTAAGGGTGGGAAGATCCTACTGTAATTTTAAAGTGTGGAGGCTAGAAAAACTACACCTGAATCACTTCTTCCATGGTTTTGTTTCAGTTTTTTTTTCTGAATTGAGAAAAAGGTGGAGATACAGTAAAGAATTAACTCAATGATATACCATTTCTCTTGGGCTGCTTTTCCAAGCAGAGCTACGTCTTACACTTTTATGTATGAGGCTATAAAGGTCTGGTAAATGGTTTTGCTAATTTTAATATATAGCAAATAAGGTTGCACCTTCCCTAGGCCAGAAATGGTATATTATGCTTCTTGATCACTGTTTTCCTTTCTGGGGAGTCATGTTATTTAAATAAGTGGCACTTGAAAGCTGTTTGTGATGGTCTGTGGTCCATGAGGTGATTTCTGAATCACTAACAAGTATAGGTCTTCTAACTTAATACACAGCCTGTGTTCCAGAAAGCAATGCAGTGAGAGAAGATCTTCTGATTTCTCTGACTTGCAGAACAAATCTCTTGTGGAAAAAAAAAAAAGGTAGCTCAAAGTAGTATTTTGGTGAGTAGTAGCATGTATTATTTGCTGCTGCTTTTTGCTCTGGACCTGGTATTGTATGAATATGTTTAACAGAGCCCTTCTCCTCTTATAATGATTGCTGCAACCAGCAGCGCATTTTGGGGTTTTTTTGAAAAGTCAATTCACAACAGTGTCTGTGTGTGTCCCTGTGTGCCTGTGTCTCAGCAGGGGAAGCCCAGAACTTGCAAATGGGCGGGACTTGATAAAAAAGGAAGAGGGAGGGAGGGGTCCCTGAGGCAGTGCCCCTGCCCTCCTGAGTCTGCCCCTGCACGCCCAGGGGTGTCCTGGCTCCCCACCAGCCTGCTGGGCTGGTTCTTGCCTGTTCCTGTGCTCTCTGAGCTGGGACCAAAGTGACAAATAAAGCAGGAGTTGATGCCAAGCCCACAAAAAGAGGAACGAGTGTGCTATGCATGTGACAATTTTTAGCTTTTTCATGTTGCTTTAGGCCATGCAACTCCTGGTATAAATTAGGGGGGGAAAAAAAAGCTTTGACTATTTCTCACTAAAACTGCTTATTTTTGTTTCTCATCCTTTCAGCATAATTCTTACTGAAATAGCTTTGTATAGGATATTCTTGCCTCTGTCCCAAGGAAATACTGTCAGATTGTTCCGGTATGAAAATGTAAGCTAGGCTGACTGAAAAATTATACACTTCAAATACCAGAGGTGCTGTGAGCTCATCGTTTCCAGATCTCCATTGCTGGAGATGTGGGGAAAGAACAGATGAACCAGATTAATGTCACTGGTTTTCCACAACTCCCAGAGATTTTCTTGGCAAGTTTCTTTTTCCAGCAAGTTCCCCGTCCCTCTTCTGTTCTTTCTTAATTCCTAGCTCCTCTTTCCCAAGGAACAGAAGCTCCTTTCTATCTTTCTATGCTCCTCTGTGGAACACACCCCTTACCCTAGCAGTGCAAAAATGCTGTACCATGCCTTATTTCAGAGCTCAGTCAGGCTTATATTGGGTAGGGGCTCCTTAATTAAGGGCTGGTGAATCAGCTGTGGGAACATGGACCTCATCTGAATTCCACATTTCAAACTATGAGAAATTCAGCCTATGTTCAGCTGTAATTTGTGCGTGTGCATATATATATATATGTTACATAAAAAAGTAGCCTGAAGTGTGGTTATTCCCTTACTGCAAGAGCATAAGTATTCTAGATGCAACTTGTCCTTGAAATCATCTCTGTGGGTGTAGTTTTGGCAGCTTATTTTCACTTGATCAGTTTTTTGTTGTTTGGGGGAAAAAAAGAGATGTTGTATCTGCAGATATGAACAATTAATCATTTTCTGTTGGCATTAAACTTTCACTGATATCAGAATTTGAATTTGAATGCTTCTTCCTCAGCTGTTGGTTGACCTACCTTGACTGCTCTTTACTGAAGGGCATTGTGCCGGTGCTTCCTTGTGCCCTTGCTTCCAGTAAGTTACACGCACCACTTTGCTGCAAAGAGGCACCATGTGTGTCTTTTCTATGTCTCATCTGCACACCTTAATAGTACTTATATATTGGAATTTTTTTGATCTTACCATTGCATACTTGGAGCCTTTTTGCTTTCCAAAATGGTGACCTCTCTTTACTGCCAGTTGCTGGCTGGTTCCAGAAATGTGGACAAAAACAAAATGCCTTTCTCACTTCAGTGATGTGTTATTTGCAAGACCTTGCATGAATTCAGCAGAGAAAACGTGCTTCCCTTAGCTCATCCCACTTTGTGCATTTTGAATACATTGCCAGTTGATAAATACACATTATTGGTGAAACCCTGTTCGATGGTAGAGATTATTTTATCTGCTACCCACTGGGTTCTCCAAACAGAAGCTCTTCCTTCTTGTGTTATTGAGGTTCCTAAGCTCCCCCAGTCTCTGGCCACAGAGTTAAGAGGTCAAAACAGAGAGATTTGTAACTCTGGCTTTCCTGCTTTGTGGTAAGACATATGTGATGAATTTGCAGGTTCATAGATATGAAAAGGAGGAACAAGTGAGTTAAAGTACATATCCATGTAGTCTTAACACTGTGTCCTGGCACTGCCTCAGTACCTTTGAAATACATAGATTTCTCACTTTATTTTTAACTCTGCTGCATGGAAATTATTTTCACTCTCAGCAAGTCCTTTATCCCATCACAAGAAGGAAGGCCATGCCCACTTAATTCTGCAATTGTTGATGTCCTTTGAATGTCCATCCCTCTCATGTTCCTTGCCACAAAATGTGATGCTTTACTAGCTGTCATTAATCCTAGAAATCATGTCCGTCTGCCAGCTGACTACTGACAGTCCCTCTGGCAAAAAACCCTTCCTCGGTTGTGAACGATGCAGTCTGTATAACACTGTCCTGAAATAAGCTGCTTCTGTTTCTCTGAAAGTACTTTTTAAAAGTTTTGCTTTTAATCATACATAGAGGGTCTCTCCTTCCATGTCTTCACCCCATGAGATCGCTGTTTCTCTGATGTTGTTCCACAGCACTGCAAAGCTGCTTTATGTAATCTCCCTTCTGCTGTACACCTACATCCCTCCCAGTGAATGCAGCTGACCTGTTTGTGGGTAATACCTTTTGGCTATTATCAGCTTCAGGGTTGGCTGTGAGAGGGCTGAACTGGCCTTCTGTGTGTATCTTTGCCCTGTCTTCACACTTTTGGTCTGAGTTCGTCTTCATGTGTGTCATCTGCAAGGCTGGTTTCCTAATGGTGGTTGTTTTAATCCCTCTGAAGCAAAAATATTCAGCAGTAAGCAAGGCTGACTAAGTAGTACAGAGCAGTTCTGTATGGTTTGGGAAATTGTTTCAAATCCATGACCTTTTAGCTGAATTGGATGTGGTAGTGGGCAGGAGCGCTTTCAAGCCAATGCAGAGAGGAAGATTTCAAAAATGAGTCTTAAAAGAGCTATTTTTCCTAAGTAGCATTACTGAAGGAGTTATTCTTCACTTGCAAGAGGTATAAAAATTTTCTGGTTTTGCTCTATATTCTACAGAAATTAGCCCGAACTAGAATGCTGAGGTGAAGTTACGCTGAAGAGTCAACCTGGCAGCTCTGCACAGCAGCTCCTGGAGTATGGCTGACAGGCTGCAATAATAAGCTATAGTATTGCAGATATAACACGTCCATAACCACCTTGGAAAGGCTTTCCAAAGGGGACTGAGAGAGACAAGAATCCTACCGAAAGAATATGAGCAAAAGAATCTAGCCTTACTTCAAAAAAAATTCCACTACTATTGATTAACCTATTAATACTTTTGTCAATAAATACATGTGTCCTATAAATTAAAAAATCATCAGTTTTCCACAGTGTTTCTAATAGAACTAGATGCTGTGCAAAAGATTAACCTTTATTGCCCTCTTTGGGAAAGTTATTGTAAACATTCAGTCAGAAAGTGTAAATAGTAGATTCCCCTGTTTCTGTACTTTTCTTGAGCCATCTGGTTCTCTCATTAAAAAAAAGTTCTACTATTATTTTTGAGTATCCTGTTCTCTCATACATCCTTAATTATGTTTTCTGTAATTTTGTCTCACACTTGTTACCTTATAATATTTTAAATTACGTTTTTTTCTTTCATATGCAAGTTTGATAGCATGTGCCTAATAGTAAAAATCATTAGCTAGGTAGATCTGGGTAAACAGAATTCAAGAGACAGCTTTTTAGTGTATAAGTCACTGACTCAAATTTTTGGATTACCTTGTTTCTCTGAATGCCAGGAGTTGCCTGAAATGCTGTGAGTGGTTCTTTTGCTTCTGTTTTCAGACACCTAATATTTGATCATTTCCTAAACCACTGCTCTTCTCACCTTGGGCTGAATCCAAACTATTTCTTACTTTGATAAGTAAGCCTATCAAAAAGTCCGACTCAGACATTAAGTCACCACACATCTTTGAATTTAATTACTGCATAGATTTAGCACTGTCGCACAATAATGCATTCAACAACTAAAATTTAAAAGTTTATCAGAGGTAGAGTGAGAACAAAATAATAGAAGTTCTAGAACAAGAAACAGAACAATGTGGATTCTACATTCCATGAAGAAAAAACCCCAGAGCTACAGTGTACTTGCAAAATGATGTAAGAACCAATTCATGGACCTTAAGTAACACAGTACAGTGCAGGAGTGTTGCTGTGCTATAGTAATATGTGCTCGTGATTTAAGGAAATATCTGTGCCAAAGTGTGTCACTCCTATAGCCACTCACTCTTCAGAGTGGTGGGTTGGACTAAAAAATGTGAAGGTGATGTTACGTAGAGCACTCTGATGCCACTGTGACAATAGATCAGGAGAAAAACTTTGTCTGTTCTGGGCAACTTCAATTCCCTATGGTAAAGAAGCACTGTGAGGCAAACCGGTCCAAGTCTCCCTCCTGTGAATTACTGTAGGTGACGAGATCCCCCAGGACACTGCTGTAACTTGCTGGGCACTGCTGTCATCTGCAGGCGGTGCTGGCTCAGACTGAGCAGGCAGGCAGCCTGTCCAAGTTGTAACAAACTGTTTGAGCTGTGATGAGCTGGATGGTGTAAAAACAACCTGTGCAGTCATCCTTAGAAACTGAAGGTTTTCTTTTGCAGTTAGTGCAAAGCATGTGAGTTAAATGGGGAGACTGAAACACCCTTAAAATCCCAGAACATGATGGAATAATGGTTAGTATTTCAGAAATACATGTCTTATTAGTTCATACAAACTCAGACACTGTGTAATCATTCAATGTGATAGGGAAAGCTGGGGCTTTCATCTGGATTTATGAACATGAACTACTTATGGAAGAGTTCAAAAATCTGTCTTAGTGTTTAAATGTTTGAGCACATAACCAAGGACAGACACCTAACAGTTCGTAGCTGAGTATAATCAGCCTTGCACAACATAAAACAGAATCCTTCCTTTTAAAGTCGTTGTTATGTTTAGATCAAAGGTAGAGGATTATGCAGTATGCCCAGTTTAAGAAAGTACCATTCAAGAGGTTAATGTAAAACTGGAAGCATCAACACTTTTTATGTTTAGTGTTCTCTGCTATCTTTCTATTATGTAGAAACATTAGTGAGTGTTTACAGCTAGCCATGCCAAAATTCACGGAGCTCAGAAGAAGAAAGAATAAAGGAAGCCTTAAGCTGTGAGGTTTGTGTTTTAAAGTGACATCCTAGAAGCAGCATCGTGTTAACTCAGTGTTTCTGATCACTGGATAGTGGTGGCTTTACAGTCTCTCACATAATTTTAAACAGTAATGTGTTACATACACCTGACAGCCCTGTGAATCTAGCCCAGGAATTAATAAGTATATACTGGGTCTTGTGGCCCTGGTGTCAGTAGTGAAAGTGGTGAATGGGTTTGAACAAAGGCCAGCTGCTCTGTATCATCTTCGGATCTTTGCCTGTTCCATGTTCTGTGTGGTTCCCAAGACAACAAAATTAAAAGGTGTGTAAATGTGGTATGACTTTATGTGCTTTTAATCCACATTTATGGAGATACTTGGAAGTCAGAACTAACCAGCTTGAATTTCAAGTTTCTTGGGGAGTTTGAAAGAGAGGCAAATAGAACTGCTTTCCTCTTCCAGGAGCAATTTTGACTGTTGTTGAGATTTGGAGATGATGGAATGTGGCTTTGCTCTTTAAACAAAGTCACTCTTCAGAGTACAAGTACATTAACAGGAATTTTTTCTCCCCATTCCTTTGATTCTCTGTAGTTATCTGTACTACTTCAAGATTTATGGTGCCTTCTGTAATGAGAGAAATCTTACATAATATATGCAGCCTTTGTACTTTGTAGACCAGAGCCTAATCCAGCTCTTAGTCCTTTGGAAAATGCCTTCATGTCTGTCTGCCTCTTTCAGATCTTGGGCTTTCAAAGTGTAAAGACCTATATTTTTAATAGTCTTGGCCTGTATTCTCTCCTGATGAAGAACTGGTAACCTTAAAAAATTTAATTGTGAACCACATCCAGTCAGAAGACCCGGTGGGCTGAGTGCATAAAGATGTATGTACACAAATAGGCTTTTAAAGATGGTATGGAAACTATGTGGGCAATCTATTGATACAGTAGTAAGTGTAAGAACTGCATGAATAATGGCTTCTAAGTTTGGTATTGGGGCTGGTTAGTGCTATCTTGTGTAATGATTCATTATTATAAAGCCTAATCATTACAAGCTACAGCAGTGTCTCAGGCAACTCGGCATAATTACCCTGTGTTTCTTCAAGAAAACAAAAAGCCTTCCTTTGTCTGGCAATTGCTGAGTAATTGCTGAACAGTTATATGCTTATGTGATATGAAATAGAAATGATACCATAATACTTGCTCTTTTGTCTGACTGCCCTCCCCAGTTATCTGTTTCTTGCTTTTGTTGTGGTTTTGTTTGGTTTGTTAGTTTTTGTGGGGGTTTTTTGTTTGTTTTTTTTTTGTTGTTTGGTTTGCTCTTTTTTTTTTCCCAGTTCACACAAAAAAATGCATCTCATCTTACTAGTGTTTTATTGGTAGAACATACCGTGCTGAGGCTGCTGTTGGCTGCCTTGTGTTGTTTAGCAATTAAGACCTAGACTTGAGAAAAAATCCTCTCCTCTGGGATTTGGGGACTAGCAGTGTGCTGGATCAAGAGATCACTGAGACTTGTGCCATGGAATTCATGCTCTTTTTGTGCTGTGCTCACGGTAATTGAAACTTCCATGAACTTTCGAAAGAAGTCTTCATCACTGTATGTGGTAGTTAGGTGGCTCTTCTCGCTGAGTATCTGATACAGTTCTTGGTTGTGTATTTTTGGGTTTTCTGTTGGATTTTTTGGGGGAAGAAAGTAGGTTGTTATTGTATTATGAATAGGCATAGAGAGAGACTAACCCTATTTTAATAGGAACTTTGGAAGTAGATAAGTCTTCACAGATCTCAGTATCTTCTCAAATATCATTTTTGTTCCTCTTCAATCTCAGGAACATCGGGGGTTTTTCACAGAACAGTTCCCATTCTGTCTTCTGTCTATAACTCACTTTATAAACTTATCTGGAGTAAAACACTGTTACAGAATAGCAAAGAAACTGCATTTGTCATTTAACTTTTAAACAGACCATTTCATACCTAGGTAGTGTATTATGTAAAATGTGAAGTATGGTTTTATGTGTAAATTGGGTAGAAAAACAATAGAAAGGAGAAGACACCCAGTTAATGTGTAAGAGTATTTGCCTGCAGAGTGTCGAGCAGTCAAGCACGTGTCCCAAGGGAGGGTTATGAGGGACTGAAAGGAGCACAGAAAGGCCTGAGCAGGAGTTCTACCTGAGCCACTCTGTCTGGTCAGAGAAAAATGCCTCTGAAAACATGATTGGAAACATCATCTCTCCCTGAGAAAAGAGTATTGCCTAGCCTTCATGGGATTTTGTTCCACTTAACCTCTAATTTGGGAATGCCATATGGCATGTTGCTTTAAAAGCTGATGATTCCTGTTATATGCAGCAGATTTTGGAAAATGATTTTCACTAAGTGAGCAAGAGATGGAGCACTTTGTATTCCTCATACATCCAGCACTATTAAAGAAACATATTGAGGCAGACAATAAACATTGCTCAAACACTGTTTAGTGCCTCTTGCAATACCTTAATACCACCATCTGGTGAACTGAAATCATGTTACAGCTTATTTGTAGGTTCTTTTATATAATTTAATGGGCTTGTCTGACAAGGTTTTGACCAGGGAGCTGAACCTCCTAAAACAGGATTGTGGTGTGAGTGCTGAAATAATGCACACTTGGCTTGCTTTGTTTCCTGATCCCAGGTGGGTGCAATAGAAGAGCACTGGGAATGCTCATCTCATGGGTAGGATTTTGGTGCCCTGCTCAGCCCACTTCAAGCTGCTGAGCCACTGGAAGAAAAAACTGCAGCTTCTGTTGCATTCTAAGAAAACCTGTTGTTGAATGACTTGTAACAGGTTTGGCTTATCTGATCTCAACTTCTAGACCTTCTGAATTTCATGTCATGAATCTGAGCCTTGTATTTTTAAGGGTATACTGAATACACCATATTGATTAATGTTATCATAATGTAAACTTATTTAATGAATGTTCTTTGTGCTCACTTCTAATTCCATCACGTGGTGATAAAAATCCCCTTTTTAATTGTTTCTTCATCAATTATTGAGGAATAGGGTTCTTAAACTGTGAAACAGCTCTCCCAGACTGTCCTTCTGGTCCTGTTCCAGTTTAAACATATTTTTGGTTTGGAATAAAATATGATTATCCAACATTTTTAAAAAGAAATTGGACCTGACCTGAGCCTGGCATTAGTTGCTGTTGCTCCTGTCTCTTTGAATTGCATCCAGTTTGAAATGAAACTGCTACAAGACACTGGCAAGTGCAGAAAAATATATCCAAACAATTAACTGTTATGCTCAGTTTTTCCTAATTGTAATACTTTAAAATCCCATAGTATAAAGTCTCATACTAATGATTAATTGTTCATAATTAGCAAGTAGCCCAGTGGAAAAAAGGAGGGTTTCTTTTTCATTGACAGAATAAAAGGAAGGAAAACAACTGTCTTGATTCTTATCCTGTGGGGAAGATTGTCATTATAATGAATCAATTTAGACAATTTATTGTTAACAAAGACAAGTTTAAGAGCAAGGACAAATGTTGATAGCCCCAGCCTGCATGTTCACACTCTATTATACTGTTATTTCTTTGATAATAATTCCTCCTATGAACAGGAATGACCATGTCCTTTTAGCAAGAAATCCTTTGCAGCTAAAAGAAAAAGGCAATGTATCCTCCTGTGCTGTGACCTGAGGTAAAAGATAAGATCAGTCTTAAACAACTACTCCTTAAAAGGTATTTATTCCTTCATATACTATGGAGAAAAGAAAAAAGTACAATAGAGGAAAGGAAGATTACTTTTTACTCTTGACTGAATCATCTCTTTTCAGTGTTTATAAAATACAATGTGATAATTTAATATTAAAAGGAAATTAATTTTTCTGTTAGGCATTGTGAGACACACTAACAGTGTGCTGAAATGGCATTTAGGTTGGACCAGCAAGGCTTACTTGTTAAACCTGCTTGTTCACAATTCAACCAAAATAATGACAAATTATCCCATTTATGGAACAGTTGGATATTATGGACATATCATTCCATGGTGATAGGCTTTCTAATTTGTTTTTCTAAGAATTCTAGGAGCTCTATAGGATGGGAGGACTGTAAATTAGGTTTAAGCAATGGTCCAGTGACAATATGTAATAGTGTGGATCCCTGTGTAGCTATTCCTACCATGTTAAACATATTCTTTCTTTGATATTTTTCAAATTAATGTTCTTTGAAACTTATTTTCTTATTTTTACTAATTGATTGAACAGAAGTAATTGTCAGGCTTAATCACACTTTGGGTTTTTTATTTTGTATTTTATTTATAAATGGTTTCACGTTTTACTCCTTCCTAAATAATCTAATTACTTGCAAGCGTTGCTTCAAAAGGACTTCAGTGCATAATGCCTGGACCAGCTACCTTGGTTTTCATCTTTTTTTTTTCTCTCACTCTTGGTAAGTGGGAATTGCTCAGCTGTCTGTTCTGTTGCACTACAAGATGCTTTACTAAAGAAGGTCATGCATCCTCTCAGCCCAGGGACAACATATTCTCTGATACTTGGTCTTCAGCAATACTGAGCAGCACTTGTGTGCTGAAGGTAGGCTGAGAGAAGTTACCTGACCCCAGTGAAATATCTCACACTGCCATGGAACATCCTTTCCCCATCTCCAGCAAATGCTTTTAACTGAGCGTCACTGTTGCAGTGGGAAGCAGGATCCCATCATGTTGGAGAATCTGGAGAAGTCACTCGTGTTTGCCCAGCATCAGCTGGAAGGTGAGAGGGAATTCATGTGGCTAAAATGCGTTGAGGAAGGATCTGAGATTTAAAATCACAGATGTTGTTACTAGAGGAAAAAGGAGCAAGTGTATGTTATGTGGTTGAATTTAGCTTGGTCACAAGAACCAAAGACTTCATCTCTCTTACTGTATTGGAGTGACAGCCAGAGGTGGTGGAGGTGATTTCAGTGGCATTGGTACTTTGCCACTGGCAGGTCTAAGTGTTTGCGTGGGAAAAAGGGGTCATCTCAGACCTTGGTGACACAAATACGAATAATATTGCTCCTGCTCAAATATTGTGGCATGCAACTTAGCAAAAGATCATATGTGTCTGTTACTTAAGCAACAAACATTGCTCAGCTGTCAGAAACTTACTTTCACCATAAAGCTGAGTGTGCTAAAGGCAGTTTGTGTTGCCAGGTTAGAAGCACTCTGATCATATGGTGGTGTTTGAAGTGTTCTTGACATCAACAGCTAAATGGAGCCAAGAACTCCTGAGTATAGTGTAATATGCCCTCTGTAAGTAATTTTCACCCAGATGTCTGTAGGACAGAAACCTGAAGGAGGAACTTGGCTTGGGAGCAGACATAAAGACCTCTATGAAGAGGACCAGCATTATCTTTCCACTGCCCAGCAGGATAATCCACAGCAGGAGGAGCTGTACCCACCATTGGCTCCCAGGGCATGGGAAGGGTGCTGGCAGCTCCTCAGCAAGGCTGGTCTGCTAAATGCATGTGTGCCTGTGACTGCACAGGGAAAAGAGGGAGCTTTGTCTGAGGGATGGCTAATCATCTGCCCCAATTCACCAAGCTGGTGTGCTAAGCAGTGTAGCTTGCTCTATACTTTGCAATTTCTTCTCCCTTGCAAAAATAAAGCATCTGCTGCCCCTTTCCTCCCCTTGCAGAGACTTTCTGCTGATCATGTGGAACAAATGTTTCTTCCCCAGATGTTTTCACTTTCCCTTGTTTGTATTTACTTGAGACAGACATGGCACTGTTGTTCTGCTCATGTCCCTGCTGTGGCTTATCCATACCTGGTATTGACATCTGCTCTTGTAGAGTGGGAGCAAGGATAGTGGGCTAAGAACCTGATCGTGCAGTAAGTTCTGCTCCTGTTTCCAGTGGGGCCAAGGTTTACGACAGTGAAGATTTTCTTCACTGCCCTGTGTAATTTATTTCACGTGATTATTGATATTGCCCTCCAATATTTATCAAGTTTGATCAAGCAATTAAGCAGCGATGGAGGGGTTTATTTAGTGCATGCTTTTGTGGTGAATTGATGTCCTTACGTATAAAGCACAGTTTTACAGACAGAATTAGGCAATTAAGTGAACCAATATGTAGATGGTCACAGCTGCTTGTTCTCCCCTCCTTTTTAAATAAAAAAAAAGTTATATGGCACTTAATATCTTTGAGTATAACAGAGGGATTAAAAATATTTTAATATTGTTTTTTGCTTGTTTGAATACTCAGAACCTGAAAGAGTACTGCCCATAACATTAATCAGGTGTTCAAATGTGAAAGAATTATATACAACAATATCAGGTAGATATATTCACTCTAATACATAAAGTTGTGCATTCAATCCATTTGACTGTTACTTTATGTGTTAATGATAAATTTCACATTCCTTCTATATAATGAAATAATGAATGATCCTGTTTTTAAAAGCTAAAATGAACACTATAAGCAGCAGTGTTAATGCATACATTTTTTTAAAGTCTTGAGAAAGCTTGTTGAAAACAAGTCAATAGAACAATTGTGCATTTAATTGCTAATCTATTTTATGTTTTATTAAATTCTGAGTGTTGTTTTCCTAATTCACTTACACGGTAATGGGTAATCAAGTAATGATCAGTGGCTTGTAATTTAAAAACAGCTTAATTGTACGGAACCTTGAAAACTAAACAGGATCTGTCATCGGGATGGACAATTATGAACATGCATAACTTTTCCCCCAATAAACAGTAATTTTTTTGTTGGTAACTGGTGTTTAACTTAACATACCAGATGATTTCTTTCCAGTCTGTTCTCAGCACTTCTGAAAACTGACTTTTGGACTGAAAACTCTTGGGCTTGAAGAATTTTTTTTTTTCCTAGATATATTCCCATGGGTGCCAAAATTAGTACTGGAATATAGCCCACTTTACTCCTAAGGTGGTGTGAGGGAAAGACACCCAGGATGGTTTTTATTGTTCAGAAAAATGAATGGTGATTTGACAATGGGTCTGTCAGCCATGGCCAAGCTCTAGACATTGTTCACAGCAGAGTATGAAATGCCATCTGGTAAGGGCCTGAAGAACTGACTTGCATCTCAAGACCTGCTAGGGAGAGAGGGAAGGCTGAGAAGCCAGTGAGTAGCTGATGTGTACAAAAAACAACGGCAATGAAACACAGTAGTGTTGCATGGGTGCTAGGGTCTTCAAGGAATAATTAAGTTTTCCAAGCACTGGAAAGCAGAGAGTTGCAGTGTTTTTACTGAAAACACGAACCTCCAATGCCGTGCTAGTTGCACGTTAGGGGACCCAGGTGTGTGTGCCTGTGCTACCCTGCTGATCTGCCCTGTGCACACTCGCTTGCCTGCACTTGGGTGCCCGTGTTGGTGTAACTGAATATCTGGTGATAAAAAGCACAACAGGCTCTGAAATAGCACAGACAACTGGGTGGCTTACAAAGACACTTGGGATAGAGAGCGTTTTTTATCATGGACAAATTTCTTTTCAAACTCCTAACAGTAAGGCTTTAAATCAGCAGCCTACATCCTATTAGCTCAGGAAAAGTCAAACTGGGAGTCTACTTCAGTTGACATTGTCAACTGAAGTGTTATTTTATAGTTTACCAATTCCTCAGGTAGATATTTACATGAGCCAGTAAAGGAAACAATGCATGAGTGTAAGTCAAAGCACAGATTTCATTTCTGGTCAGTCTTGTAGTTTTGTTTTCCCCAAGGTAACAGCTCATTTACCTAGTGAAGCAATTGCATTAGGAACTTCACCCTAAGTACAAAAACTTGAGCTTGCTCTAAGGAAAAGTATATTATTTAACAGCAGCATTGAAATCCTTCACCACACACAAAGCCCTCAGGGACAACTGAGCATACTAGAGGTGTGGACTGACGATCTGCAGCAGCTTGCAAATGCATAAGATGAAAAGCTAGCCACTGGATGGTTGAATTCAGAGCTCAATTGTTTATCACTATATTTACATAAGGAAAAACAAGAAAATACATGGCAAAATTCTGGTTTTCTTCCCACTGTGTTTATATCCTCAGTGAAGGACTTCAGGTAATATTTGGGGAATATGAATTTGTAATTAGGATGGCAATAGGTGCTTCTAGAGATTGTACTACTTTTGAAACTATTAACTTGTCAGATGCTCTTGCTTCCTCATTGGTTCAGTGGGAGGAAACAGACTTACCTTTAAAGATCCTCCTCGATTGAAAAACCCCAGTGTTCATATTGTGATAATACAAAGGGACACACAAGAAACCAGAAAATTACTGATTATGACAGGAATAAGCTGGAGATGTTTCCAATTTCCCTAAGAATTTGTGTCTCCGTCCTTTAAATATGAGGATTATAACACTGACATATTAAAATGTATTTCGGGGAAAAAAGTAAAACCCCACAAATGCAGAAGAAATTACCAGAGTTCAGAAGATTAAAATCTTCTGTAGGCCACTGAAGAGGGGGCAAGGGAAGAATCAAAATATGCCAGTGGCATTAGCAAATTCTCAGTGATCTGTCTTCCTTCTGTAGTTCAGGACCTTACTACAGAAGATGACAAAACATGTTTAACATGAATTCAATTGCAAACTGTAAAACCCAGAGTCCNAAAAGAATTGTTTAAAAATTTTGAATTAGGCATTTTTTTTTTTGTTTTTTTTTTTTTTTTTTTTGGTTGGCTATGAGCAATGGGATTTAAAAACCAATTGGATGATTCTACTGGCACTCAGAGAATTGCCTTTCTGTCAGTTAGTGCTGTGCCCAAATGCATTCTTCCCCAAAAATGCATTTGCTTTGTGTGCAGCAAACAGGGCTGACCTTCCTTCTCAGAAGCTTGTCTTGCTGATGATCCTCTGATCCAGCAACATTGTGCCCTTCTGGGATATTTTTGACTCAAGTCTCTTGGCTTCAAAATAGTCACAGGCGATAGCACACCTTTGTCCTATGGGATGAGGCAGGAGGCTTGGGTGAGCCGGCAAAGCCTTTATTAAAGGAATGAGTCATAAACATCCTTCTTACGCGTGTCTCTCAACTGACTTGACCCTGGTTGTCCCGTCAGGTGCAGGAGCACCGTGAGGGTGTCGGGCAGCTCAGGAAGGAATTTGCAGTTTTGTGTGGTCCTGGAGCTGCCTGGACGTGGGTGTCTACTCAGATGTGAGGAGGAGAGAAAATAGTTTTGAATGTGACAAGTTACAAATTGTGTTTTTACATGACAGTTTCTGCTAAACTGTCACTAAACTCAGAGCATAACTTATATTGGAGTTTTGGTTTTCCCTGGAGGCCTGGTCTTTTATTAGTGCTCTAAGAGTGGAGCGCAAGCCCTGAAAAAGTGGAGGCAATTCCATAACTGAGTTATTGATTTGGGGAGGGAGGGGGAAGATGATTAAAATTGTTTAAATAGCATCATCTTAGTGCTTGTTACATGCTCAGCATTCTAAAGATTCAATTCCCTGCTCTGTTGCTCTTTTGTAACTTAAATACAAATATTGTTAAATTGTTATGCAAGTACTCAATGCTGTTCAGACCCAAATGAATGGCAGAAAATTCCATTATTGCTTCTACATATCCACTGTGGCTGGATGTTAGTTGAAGATTAGAGTCTATGTGCAAAGGAAGAATCCCGTTAGCAAAATACCATGGAATGCTTTAGTTTGTTTGTGGCACCTGCAAACTGGCCTGCCTACATCTTGCTTTTAAAGATTTTGGACTGTTCATTTTAATAGTGTTGACTGTGCTTCTTTCAGTCTTGCAAGCTATGTGAGCTTAGGGAAAATAAATTAAAAGTTCTGTATTTGAACTGTCATTGTGGCTTAGGTTTTTGCTTTGTTTTAACCTACACCTTCAAAGGTAGGAAATACCAGAAGTCTTACAATGTAATATGCATAGCTGACCTTTTGAGTTCCCGATTGCATCAGGAAGGAGGAAAGTACTTTAAGGTGCAAAACCATAAGGTTAAAACAAGGTTTAATAATTCCTACACTTGGCGTTACTTGCAACAACAAATACTGCAGAGATAATTGTGCGGTGCTGTGATCAAAGATGGAAGAAAAAATGCAAATATATCCTGAACCATTAAGATGTTAAAGCAATGTTTTCAGCACACTGTAACTTCAATTGTTTTGAACTGTGAAGTTGAGTACCACAGAAGTAAATGCCAAGTGTGACAAAATAAAACGAGAGAGAAATCAATGCCAAATGGTATCATCCAAAGCTATTAAACAAGAATCAGACATAGTTACAGCATTCACTGTGTCTAATTCACTTGCACGCACTAATTCTGATAAGCAATTTAGCAGCATTTCCTCTACCCTTGATAGCACAAAGGGTAATACATGAAATAATTGTAATAATTGCCACTGGGTTTGGAAGTTGTATGTGAAAAGCAGGAATTCCTGTCTTCTTTTTGGTTTGGTTTTTTAACAGTAAGAATAGAATCTTAATTTTTTTTTAACTGATGCCTGTGGTATAATTCTTATTGGTAATATTTTCACTACTATGTTAAAATAGTAATGACTCATTACTAGCAAGTGTGAGGCCTGCTGTGCTGCCAATACAGAAATATGGAATAAGAGACAGGTGCTATCCCCAGAGAAATTGCCATCTAAACAGAGTATAAAACAGGTGGTTCACTGAAGAGATTTTATTTAAGGGATATCTCTGTAGTGAGGAGTTGTGGGGCTCCAGAATCTCAGAAGGTAGAGGGAGAAAGAGAGAGCAAATTCCCCCAACCCTTCACTGCAAAACTTTGAAGTAAACATATCAGCAGCAGATCGTGAATTAACCTTATCTGGTTGGGTCTGTTCTGAGCTGTGCCTGCATCCCTCTCTCCCTCACATCCACATGGAAAACCAAATGAGAAAGCTGGCTCTGGGGTGCAGAGGCCTGTTTGGCCAAGCACCAACTTCTGTGGGGCATATTCAGTGAGTCAGCCGTAAACTTAATTGTGTATGTACCACTTGCTGAGATGGGTGTGAGAGCTGCTTTTGTCACAAGAAACACTCCCTGTGCTGCCACGTTGTCTCGTGGCATCTATGGTGACAGCTGCTTGGGGTGAAAAGGGGAGTGCTGTGCTTCCAGCTGCAGGGGTGTTGGAGGAGCATTGCTGGAGCTACCCATTACCTGGACTTTGGCCCTGTAGCTGAAGGAGGACAGTCTTTCATGACCCAGTTTAGCCAGCTCTTGCTTCTGAGCTGTTCCTTCCCTTTCAGTAGCTGTTGACAGTCAGGAGCCTTCCTTCAATGCCTTGGAGCACTACATGCAGCATTGAAGGATTAAAAGTCCTGTCACTGTTGGATGGAATTGACTAGGATTCCATGGGTTTTCTGCTTGTCTTGCAGCCGGAGCACAGAGGATCAAGGTTCATGTGTCTCCTCTGTGTATAGTAAAACAACATTTCTTGTGACTTGAGATTGCTAAGCACAGGAGAAAAATTATAAACATCATAAATGAAATTTGAAGCTTTCTCTGTTTGATCTTTGCCAGAAGGGGACAGATGTCTTTTTTTCACATGCTGTGTTGGAGAGCAGGCTGCAAGGCCACCCAACAGGAGCTCTGCACCACAAACCTGGAATAATGGGTTAGATGCCTGATCGCTGAAATTGCAAAAAGATACATACTTTTTATCCAATGCATTTTAAAATAAGGGTCAAGCCTGCTGCTTAAAACATCTTCCAGCATCAGTTTTCCATTCATTTATATGCCCTATGCAAGTGCTTTATTTCAAAATTATGTTTGCTGCTTTGTGTTAGTATTTAATGCAAGAAATTAAATATCTATCTTAGGCACAAAGTTATTTTCCTGTGACTTTATAACTTTAAATTCTAATAGCCTGTTGTATCCGAGACATTGTCACTTTGTGAAAGAGAAAACACTGCTCATTTTGCACAACTGACAACCCCTACTCTCAGTAAGTCTTTACTCTTCATATTTGTGCTGTAGTTTCAATCTTATCTAAAAGCAAACTTGCTTTGAGGATATATAGCTAGTAGTTGCAAAAATCTGTTAAATGATATTAAGATGTGGTTTGCTAAGATGGTATTTTTAAATAGTATTTTGCTCTACTTGTAAGTCATGCTTTTTTGTGCATCTTATGGTCCACAGCCCTAGAGGTTTTTCAGGCATTTCCAGATGCTCAAGATGTGAACTGCACTCAAGTAATGAAATAATGATTTCCATGCTTCATGATGCTCACAGGTGCGATAATACTGCACTGAAATACGAGCTTGTCATGATAGTAACACACAGGCTAGCAAGCCATGAAACTCTCCCCGCGTATCTCACAAAGGTTCTGTAAGAAACAGGGTAGTTGAACTTAATTTGCGTTTAACAGTTACTGCTGTCTTTTTTTCTAATAAATAAAAGTGAAAATCAGACTTTAAAACCAGCTAAAGAGGCGATAGTAATTCTTGTAGACGAAACCTTTTGTGTAATTTTCAAGACCCTAAATAATCCCATGCTAAAAGAGAAAAGAATGAACAAAATCTAATTGCACAACAAATACAGTTGCAAAGTTGTAGTGTTCATATGCTTGGCCTCTCTAACCTGGTCTCTGGAGCTGAGAGATTGTCCTTATCTTGTATAATGTGGTGAGCAGTTTCTGGCAGACGTATGACTATGGCCTGATGGTGAATGTCCTTAGTTTGTAATATTAAGAACAACTTTACATGTGTATAAACTCAGTTTATCTAAACTTGATATAGCAGAGGGTGTCTTACACAGTAAAGCTGGATCTTGCTGTCATTGACATGAAATACTGTTTTTCTGTCCTTTCAAAATATATTACTTTAAATGCTTAGCAAACTCTTAGTAACAAGATGTTCTCCTTACTAAATACAGAAGACTCTTCCATTAATAGAGCAGCTCTGAATCTTGTGTCAGTTTTGATGTTGCTCGCCACCTCTACTGAAGGTTGTTGCTGTCTTAGTGAAGTTGGCAGACAGCAGTACAGCCCATGCTGTAGGGTATCCATTGCCAAATCCAGCATCTTTACTGAAAGCTGTGTTCTCCAGTGATTCAAGCAGAGGGCACAACTGAGGCTCAGGCAGTAATTTTGAAACCAGTGCAGGTAGTTTCTGGGACTTACCTGCCTTGACAGAACACACAAATAATTTTTCACCAGCAAGGCTCTTGGGTATGGAAGGACTGACTCAGTGGGTTACGTATGACCTAGGGTGTTCAGCTGGAAATTATTTCATTAATGTCTCTTAGATTTAATTTCAAAGCTGAGACTAGGGGAAGGGGGACCAGCAAAGAAACCTGATTATTCATGTAATCTCTAATGGGGAGCACCTGAACAGAATTTCCTTGTTTAATATGATGTCTTTTTGACAGTTTCCATGTTCTCCTTTACTGGCTCTGAGTTTGAGACATTTAAATTAAAAAGTTCTGACACATCCTGCTTTCAGTATTCTATTTTCTGAGGTTAGGTTTTTCCCCTCTTCCTGTGGGAGATCATGACCAAGTATTCCTGTCAATTGGTGTGGTGTAACGTTGGGAGCAAGGAGACTGCAAATCAAGGTGCTCATGGTTTTTTTGGCCATTCTTGCCCGGTAATGCCCTTCTGCGGATGTTTTAAGAAGTGAAACATTAATTCTTTAGAGCAAATGTGGAGGGGGAGGTGTGTGTGAGGCTGGGCAGGGCTGAGGGAAGGCCTGTTTTATCCAAACCTGAGCAGGATATTGGTGGTGCTCTGAATTTCTACTGATCATTTTATTTGGCAAGCTCTACACTTGTGAGCAGTGCAAGCTATACAAGTGTTGGTAGCAGAAATAAAGCATTTTGTATGGCTTTAAAGAGATTATTTTTGTCACCAAATACTGCCTCCTATGAAACGTATTAGTTCTTTTCACTGCATCAATATAATTAGTTCAGTCTGTTAACAAGCTTATTTCATCTAATACTTTCTTCTGCACTTGCTGACAATACAGTTACAAAAAAAATTACAAACCACCTGAAAACAATGGAAATAGATTTCTTTGCTGTTTCTTCTACAATGGCAGTTTGCCAGAGATGACATGCTTTGCTAAATGTCACTAACTATTATGTATTTAAGACTTAATTATGCCTTTAAGGCACTGGCCCTTTCAGGGAAGAGTGGATGAAATTGCTTCCTTGAGAGCATTCAGCCACGCTCTGCCTGAGAAAACATGACTGCTGGTAGCGTGGTGGGAAATGAAAAGGCAAGTTGATCATCTATTCGAGATGATAGAGCATATGTTCTTGCCCACACCTCTTAGCTCTGCTGATGGATGAGTTATCTCACTGCTTTGGGCATTAAATGAACCTCGATTAAAGCTATGTCTGCACCTGTAGCCTCAAATGCTCTTTTTATCTAGAGCTTATAATGGGGAAGAAACTTTCAGGCTACAAAGTCTAAGACCCTAAATACTCCTGGATTTTCCTACAGTAAAGCATAATGTGAATGGTTAATTAGAAAATAAAAATACTCACTTTACAGGCATTTTTGTCCAACTGAAACTGAGCCAGGAGGGCTGAGGGGGTGAGAGTCTAGACTGGGACCTTGTTGATCTCTAAAGACGCTGTTAGCCCAGGACACACAGTTGCTGCCAGCTTCTAATTCTTAACTTCTTGAAAATATTGTATTTCATAGCATATTTATAAACCTCAGAATATATTCAGAGGCAACTCATGGGAACACAGCTAAATCAGGATTATACTGTGCTGTGGAAGTATGTAGGATGTAGCTGTTGAATAATTTAATGCTTCTTTGCTCTATCAACTTTTTAGTCTATCCATTTTCCTTAGCATTTAGTCAACTCTCAAAGGTTCCCTTTCAAAACTCAAACTATTGCAGATGTGAGTCTAAGTGCTATCAGTAGTGCTGGATTTCCCGAGAGTTGTCTCTCATGTCAGGTAATTTCATTTAGAGTTTTAAACCTGTAGGCAGTAAGTCATTGACAAAAAATAGTATCTCAGTTGCAAAATCTGCATGACCCAGGTTACAAGAGCAACTACCTAAGCTGGACAACAGTGTCCAAATTTCTTCTTCCAGTGCTTCCTCATAATTCACACAGTTGCTCTGTGGAGTAACAGTTTGCAGGTTCAGGAGCCTGACAGCTGCCTCTTCTCTGCCATAGCACCTTCCACCTCTAAGGTGAGCTTCCTCCAACTCACCTCTGCTGGATGTCTTCACTCAAGCTCCTCTCCAGGCCTGAAGTGTTTGAAGAGATGGAAACAACATCTCTCTGGGATGGCACCTGCTCCCTGGCCACCTGACACTGATTTAACATCTTCACTGATTTCTGGAAAACTCTTTTTGGAGTTTTTTGAGTACTTTAGTCTGCTGTTCATACACGCATCAAAATTAGAGGCAATTGCAGGAAATCCTTTAATAATCTTTGTTATGTGTGTACTCAAACACATCTGGGCTAAAATATTACAGCTTAGAAGAAAGTGAGTAACATATGCTCTAGTCTCAAACAGTGTCTTGCAAACCAAAAATAGCAGAGCCTGAATTCTAATAAGTAAAACAGAAAGAGCTGCTGTTCACATGGATTGTTTGATTTTACCCTTGACTTCAACGCATCCTAGAACCATTATATATTCCTTGCTGTAATATAAATAAAGCACAAATGCACTCTAACTTACTGTCATCAGTGATATTTATATAAAGCACTGGGTTTACAATGGTACATAATTTATTATTGAAATTATATTTAATTGCACTGAAATATTACTCGCTGCATGCCTCTTCCCATTCTATTATAAATGCATCTTAGTATGCTCCCTGCTTGCAGCTGAAATAATAAATGATTTCATAACTTGAGTTATTTGTGGGATACTGGAAATAGGTTTTCTGTCAGTACAGAGACATTTTATGAACTTGTTATGGTGTGGGTATTCATTGCTTCCTCTCTTCTGGCAGAATAAGTCTCTGGGCAGTAGTATCTAGTACTTAAATATTTTGGAGGAGCTAGTGTTAAGAAGAATATTGAGGGTAGACATCAAATTATGGCTTTGCCCAAGATTTTATTTTTAGTGACATGTACTTAATAATACTTCACTAAATACCTTCAAATATGTACGTTATAATTACAGCCTTGTTCTTGGGTTGTAATTTCATTGCTATCAGTGCTTTTAAAACAGATTTTTCTCCCCCCATTTTAAAATTTATTAGTATGCATTAATAATGGGAAAACAATACATCTGGTGTAATGGTTGTAGTGAAAAATATTGAAATGGTGCCACTTCTCACAGAAAGTATTTTCCCAGTACTTAGGTGAAACACAAGATAATGCTAATGCAGTAAGATTTTCAGTTCTCTAAATAGTAGATTTGCTATGTAGTAGTTTTACAGACTATTAGACACTGCATGCCATCTTAATAACAAGTTAATAGTCCTCTTCTTGAAATGCTGTTAAGACTACAATGCACAAAACTTAACAAATTTCAGAGTTCAACAGGCTTATGAAACCCTGACTTGGTATGTTAGTATAAGGTGCGATCATTCATTTCTTTCCATTTTCTAATTCTTTCCTTTCTTTTCCTCTTCTTATTTCTGCCTTATTCAACACTTTCTCTGAAAGGTATTTTTTCTCCATCTTTCAGTGTGTGGTCACATGTATTATTAACTACTTGCTATTCTAGCCCTGCCATAAAAAACCCCAGGCATGTTAATGTATGCCTAGACTTGTGTATGGCACTGTCATCAATTGTGGTATTGTGACAAGTATTAATGAATTCATCCTTAAATTGGATCTATTACGGGAGACTGTGTGTATGAAAGAGAAAAATGTCTGTGATTAGCTATAGATACATTTTAGACATGAGGCTATGAGATGCAAGGTTAATATTATAAACTTGTCTGACACCGAGAACTCAGTGAATTTTATTTTTGAAGTACTTGATATGTTAGGAAACTTTTTTAAATCATAAGATGAGTGCATGAGTACTTGTCACTTCTGCAAATCACTCTGTAGGTATTGGTTATTTGGAGTCTGTAGGTGTAGTTGATGCACAGAAAACATGAAGGGCTGTTAAAGATTAAAGGATTGTCAAAGGAAGTTAGAGGTGGTTCAGTGCTCAGGGATCTATTTGTGGTGGGTTAATGCAGGGCCTGGATAACAAGCTGGGACCAAATAAACCTTGTTACAGAGTCAGTTCTGTCAGTGTGGTGCTGACAGCAGCTCGGGCATGTGCACAAGCCCAGCTTTGGAGCTATAGCCTGCTTCTGCCTGGGGTGCAGGGCAGGCAGAGGCAATTGTGGGATTAAGAAGATGGTAACAATTGTCCAAGCAGTATTATCCTGTTGTTATCCTGTATTAGCCAGCTGTTGACTCTTGAAAAACGTGCTAGACTTGTATGCTCTTGGATAGAGCTTCTGAAGTTAGAAAATTTTAAGGAATTTTGCATGCTAAGGAATCAGTTCTAGGAAGAAGTCAGTACCAAGGTTTGTAGTGCAGACCTGTGCAATTTGAGCTAATGCAGTAACTCCATGGAATGGGGTACTGAAGAAAGATGAAAATGTGCTTTTGGCTGCATGAGAAAGGAGTAATGAGAGGGCGAGGCTCCTGATTTAGTTGTGTAGCAGTGCAGCCTTCAGTAGGATTTCTGCTTCCACTACTGTATCTTCCTCAATTTTTTGCATCTGTCCCTCCAGCTCCCAGTACTTACCTGTGCCCTTTTTCCCATGCCCTTTCCCAGCACATCTTTGCCATTTTCCCATGGTGCCTGTTATCCTCTGCAGACCTGTTTCTATGCCAAACTGTCCTGACATCTTTCCTCACTCACTATTTCTTGTAGGGTTTTTTTCTGTGCTTGAATGGTGTTCTTCTCTGCCCCTCTTTTTCTGTTTCTGCACTTCTCAGGTGTCAAGAAAAGAGGAGAAATATCCTGTCTCTTCTCTATTACTTCTTTTTGGGCACAAACTCCAGAAGGAAAAATAACTGGGCTCAGCAGACAGCACTAAGGGCAACAAAATTTTCCATTTGGGATGGTCAGGCAGGTAAAAGATATTGCATGCTCAGATAGTTTCAGTCCATAGTGGCAGACTCCAGCCTTTGATCTGAAAAAAAATTATATATTTCTAGCCTGAAATATGTCTGTAGTTAACAGTCCTGTTTCTATTACAGTTTTGGCCGTTTAAAGAAGGTTTAGGACTGTATTGCTTTAGGGACCAGAATGTGCAAACTAAGTCATGATTTCATACTCTATTTTTTTAAACATTGCTATGATGAGGTGACTGATTTGTGCTATGGATGCCCTAGATGAAATATGGGGCTAAATATAATGCATTTCAATGTTAATTAAAATCTTGCACTAGAGCCAGTAACAGACTCTGGGCGTTCTCACTGGGTGAGTCAGTTCCCTCCCTTTTCCTGCCATTTTTCCCTCTTCTCTCACATTAGAAGACCCATCTCTGATCCCATAATTTGTACCATTAATTATTAGTAATGGCAATACACAGAACTCAATGAAAAATGAGTTTTTCTTTACTGAAGTGGTGTACATTTAAATTTCTGCCAGTTAGTGGTTGTCAATTTATGGTTTCTTACCCTTTTTTTTTGTGGATTTTTCCTTCGAATTCTTAAGAGAAGGGGTAGAGATGGTCATTTCAGTTCCAGTTTGTGATGATTGTAAATTTGTTACCCTGGCATTAATCTTACTAACATCTAGCTTACAGAAACATTCACTAATGTAATATGCAACATCCTAGAATAGTGTTTTCACTGAAGTTGTCAAATGTGCCATAAATTTTAGCTTACCAAGCTGACAAAAACTAACTGCAGAGTCACCATCAGATGCAGGATTACAGAGTAAACTATCTCAATTTGTGCTAGCTGTAAATCTTAGTTTTCAGTTGGAATACAGAGATAAACTTGGCATGTTTTGTCAGCTAGTGGAAAATAGAAGCTATTATCTTTTCTCACAAGCAACAGTGACAAGACCTGGTAGCAAAGAGCAGTTCCAGAAAAATGATTAATAACATATAATGCCTTCAGCAGGTAAATTCTAGCCTGAATGAAAGAGTATCCTAATTTAATAACTGGAGGTACTAGAGAATCTACCACAATTAAAATACTACTTGACTGTTTTTATCATAAAAGAGAGAAAACCATAAACCATGCTTGCAAATTAGAACCATGATTAATTAATTGGTGATAAAGTGTGAGGTCTGCTACCTTTCTGCTTCAGCTTTGCAGAATTAAACTTTCTTCTACCACACATAAAGACTTAGACAAAAAAAATTGGTAGACTCTCACTGAGCTCACTGTGCTTGGTTAGCAGAGATAATCAGCAGCTCTGCTGCCTTGAAGGCTGAGAAGTAGAGTCTGATATTTTAACTGGAGACTGACACATTTTTTGCTGAACAGAAAAACTGCCATTTTCACAGGAAGGGGACAGGATTCAGAGGTAAGTATTCTAAATACTTGGTCATTGCTAAAACAATTTGAATTAACATGAGTATTTGTAATACTCATAAACAAGTACTGTATTAGCAAAACCAGAATACCTATAACTGCAAATAAGGCAAAAAATCTGAAGTTTTATTATAGTGTAATAGTTTCCAAAGTAGGAACAAGCCTGTAGAAGGTGTTGGAGGGGAAGGGTCAGGGCCAAGAGGCAATATTGCTATGAAGGAACTTTATGGAACAAAGAGTAGGAGTAAGGGGAGAGGGTGCCTGATTTTTTAAATTTTTCGTAAACAACCTGTTACGCTAAGTGTTTTTCCTTTGTGTTCTTGAAACAGAGCTTTATGCTGCAACATATTAAGCTGGCTGTCAATTTTGAATGTCTTCTATCATATAACAAGTATAAAGATTTGCATTCTGAAGGAAGTGATTTGATTTTAGTGAAACAGTATTTTGACCTGAAAAATGCTGTTCCGGAAACTTGTGGGATAGGAAATGGTAACCCCATGTGGTAATGATACTTGGAGCTGTGCTTGACTGAGACAAAAATAGGTTTGGCGGCTGGTGTATTCCTCCAGCAAGACTGCACTTTAATCAGGATGAAGAGGATTGTGCAGCCAGGAAGCAGGATGATGTGGTATGAATTTTACCTAATGAATTCAGGTCTGTTATCCTGAGCAGAGGGGAGGCTGTTCTCCTTACTGAAGGCACTCAGGAAGGATTGAAGCAGGAGGAGAGAGATTTTTCCCTTGGCAAACACAGTTCAGAATTCAGGCTGTCCCAGATACTTGTTAGATGAAGGATAAAATCAATCACTATGTTCCTGTCAATTCTACCACGCTCTGGCTTTTCCTCTCCCCTCTTCCATGTAGCTTCCCTCCAACTGTCTTGTACTGTGGATAACAATAACCCTTTGCTCTTTTTTGTGTTGTTTTTGTGGCCCCGTGTGTCCTGGCCCCAGCAGTGCTCTCCTGCACAACGTTGCTCAGACTTGGGCACTCCTTCATATCCATACTGTTTCACATCTCCGTTGCTTTTAAACATCCTCCTGTTGGCCTCCAATGCCTGCCGAGTCATTCTTGATTTTACCTGTAGTCTGTTCTGCTGCTAAAATCCCTTTCTGAGCTGCTTGTGGCAGTGCTCCCAGTTTCTGTTCACCTTCCTTTCCCTGGCTCCTTCTCAGTATTGCAACAGTCAAACTAATTGTCTCCCTACCTTTCATTAGACACTCATTAATGACACTTTGCCTCCTGCCCTGGTTGTCCTATGGCTTGAGAGGCAAGAATACTGCAAGAACTAAAGAACAACAGCAGAGAGCTTGCGGACAAAACAGAACCAACAAAACCCACGACTGTGAGGAATGAGAGGTGATGAAAAGACCATCACCATGAGGGCGTTAGGCAGGGCGTGGTTTGGAAATCACAGTATTGAGGCCCAAGAAAGAGACTGGAGCAGGATATACTTCAGTGGCTGGCTGGAAGGGATCTCAGCTGATGCC
Organism: Gymnorhina tibicen; assembly: GCA_013399875.1. Lineage (NCBI taxonomy): Eukaryota > Metazoa > Chordata > Aves > Passeriformes > Artamidae > Gymnorhina > Gymnorhina tibicen. Next base: position 642,489 of record VXAZ01001305.1, on the reverse strand, counting down.
GTCCTGCTGAAAAGGGATAGTCACACACTTTCATCAAAGGCTCTCCCACCCCTCTTGTGTTGGCAGAGGCTTTCCCACAGTATGCATTGACTCAGGTCAGTTTGCTGATTCAGCAACCATGAGCTGCCAAAGAAGGGGTGGGGAAGGAATGGAAACTACCATAAAAGCATCTCTTTAGAAAGTTGCATTTAGTATTCTGAGGAACAAGACGAAGAAGAGTACCTGGAGGAGAGAGTCTGTGTAGGAGGGATCTCTGATATTTTACGGGGTCTTAATACCTGTAGAAACAGAACATGGGGAAAAAACTATATCAAAGTAATTGGGAAAGGAGTAAAATACCACATCCTTCCTTCTCACCAAAACAACTAGGAGGAAAAGATAACAGTTGTATTGACTGAGTAACTAAATATATCTGATAAGTCAAAACGTCCAAAACAGTTGTCAGCTTCAGTTTTGCATGTGGATTCAATCTATGCAGGAAATTATTCTACTGTCGCTTTGACTGCCCTTTCTTCTCCATCTCCTCTTCCCTCATTTCATCCATCTGTTGTGCCCTTTCATTGCTGAAGATATTTCTTGTAAGACTGGCGATCCCTTAGTGTACGATTACAAAATGCTGAAGATAACAGGACCTTGATCTCTGCCTGGGGCCTCTACCTGTCTGTAGTGACAATTCCAGTGAGTCAGAGTCTATCCAGACAAGGGTATCTCTGCAACCAGAAAGAGCCCTATTTGTGAAGGATACAAAAATAAACCATGCTCACTAAGGACCTGCTTTAGGCTGAGACAAGGCTACTTCGAAATGAAAACATTCATTTAGGCAAATAGATACTGAGTGTTAGTTAAATTAACAGATGTGCCTGCCTTGAAGTAATAGGGCTTGATATAGTGGAGAAAGGAAATTTAATAGCAAATATCCTCAGGAAATTCAGTCTTCTCCAAATTACATTTTTATATATAAATACACAGACAAGTTAAAACTTTGTTAGAAATTTTACAGTATTTTAATCAACAATCAGGACATTTTGGGATGAATTACAAATTGATAACTAGCAGTATGTAGCAAGTAAGAGGATTTGTAAATAATAGCACATTCTGAAAAAGGTGATATAAAAATGTGTTGGAGAAGACTCTAGCTGCTGGTTAGGTTTGAGGCAAGGCTCTCTTCTTAACTCTTAACTTTGCTTCAAGTCCAGATCCCATTCATGTCTTTTGTAATATTAGGGTTATATAACAACCAACCTCAGTATATTTCTTATATCAGCCCTATTTGTTTTGAATCCTCATTTTCCCATACTCATAACTTTCAGTCTTTGTTTTCTTCCACCCTGACAATTGTAAGAGATCCTTTAAAACCATGACCAAATTTTAGTAGCAAATCTATTTGTCGTGTCTGAGTAGCTTCTTAATAACTAGTAAATTGTTTGATGTCTTATCTTAATTGACACTTGAACTGTGCTGTCAGCTGAGTGTGTTTTTGTAACCCAGCCAGCCTCCATGTGGAAAATCAGCTCTGACAAAGCTGAAGCCCTTTACACCTTGCATATTTCTGGGGTTTAGCAGAATTTTTAGCTGCCAACAAGTTGAACATCTCAGAGTGATTATTTGTCTTTCAGATGCCACAGATTGTCTTTCTTTGGTATGTGCTCACAGCATTTGTTGGTGCTCTGGGCAGATTTGGCCTCAATATGTCTGAATTCTTTTCTCTCATGTGCATTTGTTTCCTCATTAATGTTTGGTGGTTTCTGTGGGTTCTAATTATCTTGGAAAAGAGACTGCTGGCATAGTGGTGGTGGGGTTATGCCCAGCTGAGTGAGCTGCTGCCAGGCACAGCCGAACTATCACACATGGAGGGCTTTGCCCCATGCTGAATGAAGTGCTGTAACACAACCCTTCTTCCTTTTGCTGAGTATAGTAAAATAGAAAAATTATTCATGGTAAGTCATCACAATTAAATCTTTGTGTACTGAGTCTCTCTCTATGTCATTCAAGAACTTTGAAATACATTTCAATAAATATTATTTTGATAGTAATTTTATAGAGAAAATTCTTACTAAATTATGCCTGACTATATATTCAGCTGCAACTTCTGTGTTTTGAATTTCTGAATGGACCAGTGCTAGAGAAATACTCTTGCTGGTGGCAGATAGGTAGGAGAGCTCAGGATGTGCTTCTTGCTGGTGTTACCCTGGCAGATAGAGGCTATAAAGCAACTAACCATGAAGAATAAGGAAAACGATTAGTTGAATATTAAAAATAAAGTCAATTAAAAGACTAGAAACATGATAAATTTTTTCCGAGTAAAAGTAAGAGTCAAGTAGAGTTGAGTTATGAATCTGCTCAGCATGCATTTGTTTCCCCCAGCCCTCTTTTGCATTCTTTACTCAATAACATCTGTGGTATATTCTATAACCTCCCCATACAGCAGTATTTTAATGCTACTTGTCATCTTCTTGAAAAGAGGAAGAAATATGATCAGAAGACAGAATGAGAAGCTAAACAACTGCATTCTAAAGTGATTTTAATACAGTAAGGAATTGAGTGCAGAGGTATTTTAATAGAACTAAAAAGATTTATTGCTACTTTGTCTCAAGTATTAAGCTACAGCACTTGCAAAGTGTGGTGTCCTTTGTTTTGGAATCACGAGCTGGTGTTTTGGAGATGGTTTTGTTGTAAAAGCAATTGCAAATAGAATTTTTCATCCTAAAAAATTAAAATCTGCTGTGTCATATACTTGTTTTCTTAGCCTATCCAGCAAATGAGACTAATGATATCCATAAGACTGCTCATGATGCAAATTACATCCTCAGTGGAAATCCAAGTGATACGTTCTGGTCCTACAAAGGAAATGAAATTTTGGAGGAAAAACACATGATCTGATTTATCTACTTCTTATCTTTAATTACCAGTCCTAAATGTAACTGTTAAAAAGTTATATAATAAAAATCACTTGCTCACAGTGCAAAGGATTAAGAAATTGGCTCTTTATGACAAAATGTCATCTAAAAATGTTTGTTTTTTTTCCTAGCAGAGCCTTAAGTATTATTTCCAGAAGAAAACTAGAAAGAATACTAAACCTATTAGTTAATGGTTATCTACTGTGTAAACACAAATATACCACAGGGATAACACAGGTACTTAGCAAGGTATCCATTTTAGAAAGCAGATATCTCTTCACTGGAAAATAGGGGCACCTGACTTTTCTGTTTTACGCATAGATTTGGTGCAGTAAATTGTAGTTCTGTTATGACTACCTGATGTCTGGACCAGGAAAATAAGTATTCATCTTGTCTTAACGCATTGAAGGAAGAGATTTAAATTTTACATTCCTTTCTGTTTCCATTTTTAGCATCAAGTTTCACTGAGATAATATTATTTTCTCTCTGCCTTTTGAAGAGCTTACTGCAACTTCAGAAAATCTCAAGACATCAGAAAAATACTTTTTGTGATCCCTTTTGTTTATTTATAAAAGATTGCTTAATGGAATTCATTCTTTCCAACTTGCACACTTATTTAAAAGTCGAAATCCAGTTGCCAAGAAAAATAAACACAGCAGGGTAAGCTGCTGTGGAAAAACAAGGCATCAATATGTAATTTTGTTGAACTGACAAAGTGAAATCATAATATTAACCTAATAATAGTGTCATAGTAAGACGATCATAGCATTATTTAAATGTTGTAATAGATTTATAGCCTTATAAGAGAAATTCTTCTGGTTTTGCCAGAGAGATGCATGTTTTCTTCTTCACTGAAAGATGTTAGTGATTTGTAAATGAAGTGGCTGGTAGTAAAGAAGGTAAGGCAACTGGCTTTGCGCTAAATACCCTGTGATAGCCTTGGCTGCCTGGTGCAAGGGCAGTCTTGAATGTCGTGCTTGGAAAGTGGTGTTCTGCAGAGATCCCTGGCAGGTTTCGTACCTGCACAAATGCTTTTAGTGTAGTACGGTGCCTGTGGGGGTGCATCAGGCTTTCACACTGTTCTCAAAAGGACTTCTTTTATTTTAATTTATATTATAAAGTTGCCTTAGAGAGGGAGATAGTTTGGAGGTACAAAACTCTGCTGATCGTTGCACTGTAATGAACTGACATAAAGATGCAAGTAGCAAAACTGTTTTGCTAGATTACAGGTATTTCGATGTGATTTGCTTTTCTTATCCAATCTATAACACCAAAAACTAAGAAACTGATCTGTCAGAACCTGGCAACAAGAATTCCTGAGGGGGGAGATTCATGCTATAGTGGAGAATTTTTTTCTTTTTTTGTTGGGGGAGGCTAAGTATCAGGTTTAGTTGTTCCAGCCTGTGTTGGATTAACAGGACATTGAGTAAAAATAAACACAAATTGAAGCCTTTACTGTTTTGGGAAGTTTGAGGAGTACAACTTAGTTTTTGTTTTGTTTTCAGGAGTTTTTCAAATGCCTATCTGGAGAACCTGTGTTCAGGGCTGTAAGGTGGGATTTGCATTTTTAGGAGATAGCCTGCTTTATTTTTTACAGCTAAATCCATGTATAAAACAGCATACTACCTCTCCCTGTGAATCTGTGTGAAAGGATTTTTGTCATTCCAAGTAGTGGCACTGTCAATTATCAGGGTTCAAACTCTGCAGAGTCTTTGAGATGATGAGCAGTGTTTTGCACAATAGAGCCCCTTCCTGTGCACCAAATGTAAGCACTACTCAGTGAAACTTCACCCTTTCCTCTGAAAAATATCTGTCTGTAGTGGTCCTCTCCAACATAAGTGCATAGCCTTGGATTGCCTGCCAGAAATGGTGACTCCAAATACTACAACACTATTGCAAGTGTTTCCTTTAACTGCAGTGTTTTTAAGCACCAAACTTGGAGCTCTAGAATTGAGGGTGTTCTGTTTGTTGTCCTTACCTCCACAGGCAGCTTGGGCAGCTGGTGAACTGATGCAGTCAAAGCCACTTCTTCCCAAGATAAGTGTGTTTACAGAAGAAAAATATTATTTGAGGACTTTCCACAGGTGTGAAAGTGCATTATCTCATTAACTAATTAACTCAGGATTTTAAGGCACTAGGATTTAAATGATGTGTTCCTTGCCACAAAAGTACACAGCTTTGCTCTCCATGCAATGCTCAGGAAGAACAAGCTCTTGGTCTCTTATTTCCCTCTCTGCTTAGCTGGTTGAGGAGCATGTAAAGCACCACATCTCTGATGTTTCTGTCCTGGCAGCAGAATTGACAGAGTATTCTGTCTCATTTGAGTCAAGATGATCTCACGTCCTCACACATTGGCTTTTTGGGACTAACAGAGCCTTAAGCTGTGCCAGCTTCTGTCACTGTAGCCCAGATAAAACTTGGCAGCTCACTGGGAGCTTTAGCATATGAGAGGGAAATGCTTGGGTTAAAAGGATAACCAGAAACTAATACTTGAGAGGTTGTGCAGGTGGTTCTCCTCATCAAAGCACTAATGCCTTTCATAATATGCAAATCCCATTGTATTACATGTGTATAAACTGTACAAATATTGTAATTCCCTAAGTAATAGAAATAATGTGATTTAGCAGGGAAAGGTCTTTCTTAAAGTGATAAGACACTGTGTAGAGAGCTGAGATGAGAATAAATGAGCACATTATAAGTCTCAAATTATTCTTCATTGTCAACATTAAGCTGCAAGCTACCTTAGAACCTAATGTTTCATTATTTTTTTAATTATTGTAATGTAAAGCTGCATTCTTCTGCCTTTCTGCCGTATCTTAGTCACGTGCTGCTCAGTGAGAGATCTACCTCTGCCGTGTGCTCTCTGCAAAGCCTTGACAAAATAATGTATATGTGAGCACGAGTTTCTCCTGTAGCTACTGTGTCTTAGCATGTGGCAAAGGATTGACAGCCCAAAGTCCTCAGCAGAAAAATCTTTCCCTTCTCTCCCTGACCAGTCTTTCCATGAATGCTCTGCAGAGTTCAGATTTTGGCAAACTGCAGCACCAATAAATACTGGGTTACACAGCTGAAAGGTAGAGCAGATGGCACAAGTCACCAAATACGAAATGCAGATTTTAAGGTGGATGTGTGTCCAGGGGTGTTTTATTTCAAACTGCAGAAAAGGGGATGGGACTTCGTTTGGTTTTGGTTTTTTGGGGGGTGTTTTTTTCCCAGGATATAGAAAAATTCCAAATCAACCCAAAATCCAGCTCACCAGAGTGATCTATAGTCCTGCTCCAGGCTGTCGAAGCTCTGCTCTCAAATATTTTTGTTAAATGAATTGATGGTTACCAGAACTATATTACCTCATGGTAACATACCAGCGAAGCTCACACATGTCTGGTGCTGATATGGTTCTCCCTTCAGATGGTTTGGTATTATGGATGTAGACACAGGGATGCTAGAAATAGTTAAAATTGTACTATTGAACCATATATGACATTTTCAGTAGAGATGGAAAAATTGGTTCTTTGGACTAAATTCACCTCTTCTCTTTTGTAGAACTTCACAACAAATAATCTTCACTAATGCATGCAGGGTGAAGCGGAATACAAACACTTTTCCTGTGGCCTTTTTGATAGAGATGGAAAAGTTATTTTACAATAAGAATAATTTAATGTTTTGTTCTGGCATATCTGGAAGTAAAAAGGTCATGCTATGTAGGAAGGACCCAATGTTTTTATCTAATTTCTTGCTTTAAAATAATGAATTGTATGCAAGGTAAAATCACCAGCTGTGCTAAATTTTTAAAAGCCTCTAAAGAATTATCTTGCTTTAGAAGTTTTTATTGTCTTCAACTTGCTTCTCAATTTCTAAAGGGATCTGAACACTTCCAGGCCAGTCACCATCAATAGTGTTGAAAACTTCTTGATATATTTTCAGCCACTTTTGCAACCTTTGTCTTTTGTATAAATTTACAATATAAATGGATTTACTTCGAGCAATTTTCTCGATTGCCTTTTTTTAAACTAAGGGCTGAAATGCGTCTCTTTCTGTCCTGCTAGCTAGAGGAGGTGTGCAACAATTCAGTTTACTGATGAAGCGTGGAGCAACTTTGCTCTCAAAATGATCAAAGACTCCTTTCTTTGCCTCCTCTTTCTGGTTTGTTTGGTTGCTTTGGCTTTCATTTTTCTTACTCCTTGACTCCTTCATACCTAGTTGCTTAGCACGACTAAACTTAAGCAACTCAAGTTTCAGTTTCAGGCAGGAAAAGAAATTTTTGGCTGAAACCTCACAAAGATTTTTGATGGAGAGCTAAGTACGATATAAATTCAGGCAGCAGTAAATTGAGATTGCCCATTGTAAAGAAAATGCTTTTTTCTGTTTAACAGAAAGTGTCACCTGGTCCCGTGCAGTATAGCAGCTGATTTCTGTGGAGAAGTAAGAGCAAAACAGGGTTTGCTTGATGACAGCTTAAATAATTAGCATTTGATCTTTGAGAGTAAATATGTTAAGTATGTACAGGTTAACGTATAAAAAACCATATCAATGCCTATGAAATCCTTAGATATGTCTATCTGCCATTAGGAGTGTAATTCAAATTAGTGCCTTATTACAGTACTAGAGATTCTTAATTTATCTGAAGCAATTAGTTTTTTGACAGCCTGAAGGGGTGGATTACTTACACACACTTGTAAAAAAATTTTAGTTGAAACATGGATAAGACCCCTTTACAGTACTTAAACTGTCAGATAAAATTATTCAAAGGCTTTTTTATAAAGAAAAGTTATTTTAGTTTGATTTAAATTCTATTAACTTTTTTAATGCGCCTATTACCAAAAAACTCATTGTCTTCTACCTTCTCATAAATGACACTAAATTTCAGACCAGTGAGTGGTCAGGTGCAATCATAGCAGCTGCTTTATGTGGGCCAGAGAACTGGTGATATATTATCTTGTCTTAAACCTGTGTGATTAACGATTTCAGTGTTAAATCTGGATGTGGAGGTGAACTGCATTTATGTGATGAGCCTAGGGATCAATTTCATGTTACGAAATTCAGACTAAAGTCTCTCTCCAGTCAATGAAGTTGGAGGGTAATTCAGAACAGGACTGTACTTGAGGGCTTTTTGTCCTCCTGTGGAGGAAACTCCTATCCTGGAATAAGGGGAATCAGGAGAGAAAAGCTACCCAGTTTGCTAGGTGATTTAATCCTCAGTGATGAATTTCTCCAGCTCTTGATTTTTTTCTATAGTATATCAGAACGTGTCTGGGGGCCTGGTCACACATAACCCAACACTTGAGGAAAACTTAAACTGTAGTACTGCACACAAATAAAATACAATTTCATTAAATGTGGGAAGAGCAATGGTAAATAGCCAGTCCTGTGTTATAACTATGCTGCAGATCATATTCTTTGCAAGAGTGCTAACTAGTAACCAGATCTGTCTGTCTCATCCTAAATGTTAGTTGCCTACTGGAGCAGCAAGTCTGCAAGTGTTTAGGGAGTTTATAGCTCCGTGTTGAGCACTATTCAATTTGACGAGGGAAAAATGATTTCATAAAACTTCAAAATCCCCCCCCCAAAAAAACCAAACAACAACAACAAAACAAAAATCAAACGAAAAACAACACCGAAACAAAACAAACAAAAAAACCTGCAAAAAAACAACCCACAAAAAAACCCCAACCAAAACCAAATAACCTAAAAAGCTGCCACATACAAAACAAACCAAAACCAAACCAAATTCAAAACTGGCTTGACTTTTCTTTAGGTCATTCTGAACATACCCTTAGAGATAAGGACCAAAAACTTAGTACATCCCAGCAATCAACTGCACTGTTTGTATGACAGAATGCATCCAAACAAGCACTTGAGATTTTATAAAAAAACCAAAACTATAGTGGTTGACACACTTGAGATATGCAGCTGTTTCCCTGTTTATGTTCCTCAATAAGAGATGCCTCAGACTGTCACTAGCGACTAAAATTCATTTCCAGCACTTTGAGAGCATGGTTGTATGAATGAGGGTATTGTTGCTGGTGAGGTTGTTAAGAAACTGTGCTGAAAATAACTGAGGAAATTATCTTGTCTGTCTCAGTCCTACCTCTCCTAACTTCTGGGTGTAGCAACTGTCTGAAGCATAACAGCTTCTTAACAGCTTTGATTTATGCAGAGGGTGAAATGGGGAAAGAAATCTGAGTGTCCATAACAGTGAGAGCCAGAGGAGAAGATTCAATTAGCATTAAAAAAATGCAGTTTGCTTCCTGAACTACTCTTTGCACTTGTTTCATGCAAGATGGCCCAAGCTGATGTTGAGAACCAAAACAGATATTTGTGGTGTTACCCAGTTAAGCATTTCACTCTTCCAGGAGAAATCTTATTCATACTTTTTCATTATTCTGTCAGGGTTATTTAGTGTTTTTTGGTTTTCTTCAAAAGCTATCTTCTCCGGTCTCCAGGTTTTGTTAGAAAAGATTGCTTGTTGCTTTAGACTTGTGACTTAATTATCTGCTATATTTGCTTTGCAGTTTAATGCTGACTTAATTCAGTATCACTATTAATTCACTAATCTTATTGTTTGGATCTCTGCTGTGACTTAATTTGGTGATAGTTCTGTAACACTGCCCATCAGATTAATAGAAATGGAGAGCATTTCAAGCATTTGTTGAATGCCAACATCAGCTTCATTACTGTACCTTTCTGAGAAGTTACTGAGGAAACCCCTTTAAAGTGTGACCAGTTGAAATTGACTCGGGTCCCCTAAAAAACTCTGAGCTGGTAACACGCTGCTGGAAACCTCATATCACATCTCACACAGAGCAGAAAGCAAAATCTGAAGCAGATGATCTTGTGGCTCCTCTTCACTAAGCCTGGAAGTTCTAGCAAATGTTCCTTCATCTATTCCACCCCCATCCTGGTTCTGAGAAGATACGAGCTTGTCTTATTACCTCTTTTGCTCCCTTTGGAGATCTTTGTTTAAATCAGACCCGCTCTCAACTGAGGGGATTTAGTCCAGCTAAGGTTTTACTGCAGTTGTGGTTATTGGTATGTAAAAAGCTTTATTCAAATAATATTAATAATGTTAAAATATATTCAGTGTTCTATGTCAAGTAGAGACCTTGGTATTGCTGCTGTCTCCCTTGATACTGAAAAGCTGAAGGAAATGCTAGTTTTGTTTGTGCCCTGGGAAAAAATTTTAAGTTTATATTGCCATCTATTTGTGGAGTAGACAATAGCAATATTTCTAATTAGGAAAAAATTGTCAGGCAACGTTCATGTACTGGTGATTACACAAACTGGCCTGAGAGAGAAACACTCCCTTTGGTACAAACACAAAGTTGAAACGAGCTGAAGCCTTTGCTGGTGTAACAGAGGCTGTCACTTTGGAGGTGCAGGTTGTTAGTCCCGAGCTGAGGAGCAGCTCAGCAGGACCTGTCCCAGTGCCTGGCGGGTGACAATCTGGCACAGCGATGGGATCGCCCACCCCTCATTGGACAGTAGGCGTTTGTTGAAATGGTTACATTTTGGTGGAAATACTGCTTTTTAAAGGAGAGGACAGCGGAGCGGCTGTGGGAGGGCTGCAGGGTGCCCGTGCTGTGGGCTCGCATGCCTGTGCTGCAGTGCTGGGCTGGCGGGGATGCAGCGTGGCCTCGGGCACCCTGCCTGCAGCTCTGCCCGCTGGGGCTCTGCTCGGCTGCGCCACAGGGTGTGGGTTTTCCATATATTCATCAAGCTGCAAGTTGTGCTGGGTATATCTACCTAAACTTACTGATGTGTTAGAGCGACAAAAAGCCAAAGAATCGATGTCCTGCCATCAGCGTCCTCAAAGTTGGCTTCCTGCAAATTCCTTAGTTCTCAGGTGTGAAAACCTGCTCTTCTGGGGCTCTTGCCATTGAAGTTTTCTGGTCAAGTAGGGATTTCCTTTGAAATACTTCTTAGCTGCTTCAAATAGGACAGTGCTTATTGATTGCATCCCTGTAAGACAGACATTTATTTCCTCTTCCACCTTTCCACTAGGGGAGTTTCATTTCATGTATGAAAAGATCAGCTGGAGCAAGAAAGGGAAGCATGAGACAGGGAATTCCTGTGGAAGATTAGGCAGTTACTTATGTAATTTAAATTAGTCTTGTAATAAATTTGTACAGGAAATTAATTAGAAAGACTAGCTTTTATGAAAAAGGAATTTATTTTCATAGTGCTTTTTATTATTTGTTTCACTCATAGTTTTTATCCTTTTCCTCTTTTTTTTTTTTAATCTGCATAGGATTAGTTTCTAATTAATTCAAACTCTGCATAGATTGATTAGTGACTATTTATCCTTGTACTTTCCTCCCTCTACATCTGAAACTTGCTAGTTCATTTTAATTTTAAGAAATATGCTGCTTACCAGCTTCCTTTCTGCTACCACCAGTCATGTACAGTATGAAACTGGAAGCTACAGTAATCACTGAGTTCAGGTTTCTGCATAATGGCCTCTATTTTATATCTGGTAGGCCTGTATGCAGAACAGCGTATTGGAATTGTATTTGTGCTCAACTACTCAGTGGATTAGAGCAGAACAGAATTCTGTGACAATACCACTAGTCAGGTAATCTAGAAAAAAGGAATAAACTATGTAATGGTATATATTGCTTTTCTTGTTTATTAAATTCCCCCTTTCTCTTATGAGTACAGTTTTAATTTCCCTGCAGAACTTCAATATATTAAAAAGAAAAAAAAATATTTGTTTTCAAAACCATGAAATTATAGAGTAACTTTGGTAAAGCAGAAGCAAGGGTAACATTAAGAAGGTAAGGGTTAATTTTTTTTCTTTGAACACAAAACACGTTTCTTCAAAGTTATCCTGCTCTCCCTGTGACTACAGCACCCCTATTGACATCAATTGGAGTTTAATACAAGCAGATACTGTTGAATGGACTTCAAGGGAACCTGTGTGATGATCAGGGAAGAGAATTTAACTCTTGCTACTTAGCAATTGAGAAAATAAAAATTATATATTGGAAACTCCAGTTGTATTCACAGCTGGCAAGAGCAGCCTGACACGCTCTCTATGGCCTGATTCTGTTTCCAGGGTAAAGAACAGATACAACATTGAGCTCCAACTATCCAATTTAAATGAGGGCTTATAATATCAAAAAGCCCCCTCAGGAAATGGCAGGAGCGCAGAGGCAGGTGTGGCTGGAGTGTAAAACATGCTATCCTATAGGAAGGGAATCCAATTACCTTTCCCAGACAGGAGGAAGCCCTGAAGTCTGCTCATCTCTACTTTTATATCTGATGCTTTAAAAGCCGGTGGGGGCAATATTACCTTAATATTTTTAGTGGCCACTTTATCCCAGCAGACCTTACACTAGATCAGACATCATTAATCTGAGTTACTCAGGCTTTTCAAAAGATTTAGCATAAAAGCAGCAGAAAAGTATAAAGCCAGCAGAAATGCAGTGTGTGCCATGCCTGGCTGGGTAGAACTGTGTTCTGCCTGGTGCAGGTCAGATTGGTACCTCAGCAGCACCAGGCCTGCAGCCCTTTACTGAGGAACCAGCCATGGGCACCTTCTGCAGATTAGAAGCAGAGAAAGCAACATCACTGCAATTCATGCAAAAATGTTAAGTTACTGTGCAAGTCTTAGTAGAGGGCCCCATGCCCAAGAGGTAATTGGGGCAGGGCCTCATTGACTACAGACTTCGTGCGGGTTGTAGCTGGTTTTTAGTTATCTTTGGAAATTGCACTTAAATCCCTGGGCTGTGTGCCGTAGCTGGAGTGGAAATGCACCTGTTTCCATGTCAGGAAATGTTTTAATGATGGTTTTTGACCCACACATTTTTGTACTTTAAATATATAAGCAATGGTAATTTCCCAGCAAGCAAATCGTGGAAATCATGAGTGGTGTGTGTGACATGTCTCAAGAGCCTACAGTTGGGCTAATTAGTGCTGACAAGAGAATTTTCCTAATCCCATGCTACCTGCAGGCTTGTGTGTCTCATATTGGGTTGACACTGGAAAGCAGGAAAACAAACCTTTAGGGGATGTAACCGTGGTGGGAAACTCCAAATATTTTCATCCCTTGTGTTCAGTGGGTCTCTGACCCCATGTGCTGGTTACCACCCTCTGTTGGCTGTCACTGCACTAAATGGCAGTGGAGCTGTTACCTTTTTTCACACTCCAGCATGTTTTAGTAATGGACAGTAATACAAATTTCCTTTCAAAGAAAGAGGGAAAACAAACATTGTCTTAGCTGTTGCTGGAGGTTATAGTCAAAACATTGTTTCCTTATCACTTGATAGAAACAAATCTGGCAAAATATTGATGTGCATGTTGCTTTACATCTATCTTTGTCATTATTCATAGCTACCCCCACCCATAATGCTGAATTTCCCCAAGTGCCATCTGTCACTATCGTCTGTGATTAAAAAAAAATAATTAGAAATTGGTCACAAGATTATGTACAGCATCTGTGGGCGCGGTAGCTGTGATAAAACCATGCTTGCTATTAATTTTGATTGCAAAATCCCACAATGGGTGGAAGAATAATCTTCCTCCCATCATAGCAGTGGATAGCTGAATAAATGGATGTAAGATACACCTGCACATAAAATACACATCAATGTACACGAGTATTTAAGATCTGCTTTGTTCTTGCAGCTTTTGTATTTCATTAGTATAGAGAAAAATTCAAGAGGCCTTCATTAAGACTGCAATTCAATGGCAGATTGGCCTACTGTGGGAAAAAATTCAGGATGCCATAGCTTTTATTAGCACTTTAAAAATTGCTCCAAATGAAAGTTGACAATTTTTGCATTTTCTTTCTGAAAATACAAAGATGCTCGTTATGGTTTTTCTGCTCCTTATTTATGGCTCATATATCAACTCCTATATGATTCAGTATTTCCTTTAATATGGAAAAAAGACTTGAGACAAAAATTCTCGAACAGAGTAAATTCTTTTAAATGTGTATGTGATCTCTTTATGCAGAAATCCTTTACTTGCACAAAAGGAGATGGAAAGAGAACAGTTATAATATCATCTCTGACAATATATGAGTGTAAGCATTTTATTTTTAGACCAGATCCTAATGATTAACTAGTCAGTCTCATCAAGTAGATGTATCTTAACTTCTAACATTGTAAATATAATCTATACTTTTTAAGAAAAATAGAAATGTAAAGGTATCTACTTCATAAAAAAATAATACTGTTTACAGAAGTTTTCACAGATTTCTTGTAGTGGTTGATCTCATATTCATAGACTTCACCTTGACAAAAATGTGTGTTTATCAAATGACATTGAAAAAAATTTAATGGTGGTGGTCTGCTCTTGGTCTAAATGTTGCTTTGTTTCTAAAATGTCTCTTTGGTTTCTGAATAAATTCTGCTGTGAATAAATGTGGGTGGTCATATATCAAGGTATCCAAACCCATAATTCTTTATAGTGGCTAGAACCAAATGTGTACCTGCCTTTGCTGTAATAAAGCAATCTGGTACAGATTTCAGAATTAGTAGGTATAAGAATCAAGGACATGAACCTCTCACTGATGCCCTTATTACTTCATAGATTAAATCAAAATACTTAGCTCTGAGCCCTTCTCGATTTCATTTATATCTTGGGCTAAAGCAAATGCCATAATAAAGGATATTTTTTTTCTTCCTATTAAATCATCTCAGGCTACCACAGGAGGAATCTTCTGATGTACAAGATTTTACCTTTCTAATGTACGTTTCTCCCATCAAATGAAAGGTACACAAAGATGATTAATTCAAAAAACCTTGGAGTGTTGTACTGTGGACAAATAACATGTTTGTGTTTGAGCACCTAGAAGTGGTATAATAGTAAATACAGGCTAACTCTAGGAAATTGTGGAAGTAACTTTCATACACCAGGAAAACATGGTTAACATGTGAAAAGTAAGTTAAGTGAGCTTGGAAAAAGATTAAATATTATGGTTCATTGTCTGTTTCAATTTGTGTTGCTTAGTCATAAAGAAAAGCATGTGTTCAGTTTTAGACCTTTAATAAAGTCACTAGAGCATACATACCAAATTGAAATGTGTTTCATAAAAAAAATCAGTTCTGTCTTCTTAGAGAGATTTTTTTGTTCAGAAGTAAGAGTTTGTATTGGATATAAAATGAGCCCAGATTTAGGGTTGCTCAGGTCTGTCATTTATCAGGCTCATTACTCCAGGAGCAGTAATCCCGTGAGGTGTCTGAGACATTGCTGTAGGTACAGTGGTGCCTCACAGTGAGACCCAAACAAACTCTGGGGAAGTGCTACTGCTGGGCGAGGACACTGAGTCTGCAAGAACCTCCACAGCCAAAGTAATTCTGGCTTTAACAGGTCAGAGGAGGGATGTGCTGGTACTTTGGATTCAAGAGACATAGTTTTCCAGCTCCAGCCAGGAAAAGGCTGAATTTAAATGACTGACTGCTAGATATCCCCAGAGAGGAGCTTTCATGGGAAGTAATGAGCCACAGAGGAGTTCGGGAATCCAGTTTGTGATGTGTAATAGGGATGACTATGAGGCTGGGCCTGGGCAGGGATGTAACTTGTGTTTGCTGCCAGGAGTCCTTATTGGCATTCAGATGTGATGAAAAGTGCTGTTACCTCTTCTTTTTTTTTTTTTAATCTTGTAGCTCTGCAGCCTCTTTAGCTTTGTCCTTGCTCTCCATCAGCTCAGACCTCTGAATTGGGCTCTCCAATCTAGAAATTGTGTGGTTTTGTTGCATGTTGCTCTCTGAGACAGGAAGGGTGTTCCTCAGGCCCTTTTTCCTGCACTAACTGAAATGCAGACTGCTGCTGAACAGAGAGTCCCTTAACTGCAGGGGGTGGAGGGAGAAATCAGAAATAAAACCTTCCTTAAGAGCTAAACTACTTTGTGATTTTAAAACAGAATAAAAATTGTACTATTTGTCTTTTTATTAGAAACCTGCATATCTTGGGGAGTGGAAATGTTTATACAGTGTATTTGGGACAGGTATGAGCTTCTTCCAGCCTTTGTTCCAAGCTGAAAGAAGGGTTTTGGTGCATCAGGTATACCTCTGAATAAATTTTATTTATTCAAAAAAAAGTAAAAAGGCAATCATGTAAAAGTATGGGGGTGTTTTGTTTGGTTTTTTTTCACCTTGATGGAAATCAACAAGAAGTCCAGCAGCCTCTTCAGTGTGTTGTGAGGGCCAGGTGTCTATGGAAAAAGTCCCATTTCCTGGAAGAGCTTGGCCCCTGAAGTGCTGGGCTTGTTAGAGAGTTGTCTGACTACATGCTATGTAAGGTTTTTCTCAGTTTGTCATTTAAATCAGACATACAAATATAAAAATAGAACAGTCAAACACTGTTTGAAGGGCTGCACATCCTTGCAGAACTATGGTGATGCCATGGTATAAATCCATCCAGATTTTTTTTCTGACAGCCTTATTCATACTTTGTTCAGGGGACACAAAATGTCCTTAAGCCCCTCTGAGCTCAAGGAGCCTCTGACAGGCTGTTTCGTATAAACTGACTCACTTCTCATTAACTATTTTTGTAGGGAAATTCCTATGGTTTTGCAAATGTACATGGCAGCAAAAGCTTCTCAGTGCAAACTGTCTCATCAACACATGAACAGGGATGGAAGGGTAGTGCTTTTTCCTAATGGTGTCATGGGTATCTTGGAAAGATAAAGCCTGTTTTTTGGGTCAGTGTTGGGTCAATGAGTAATGCAGCTTTGGCACAGCAGGCTGTGTTTCCTGTTGATTTGCTTCTGTGCTGTAGGGACAGTTAAGTATGTAGAGGGACAGAAAACAACCCCATAGCTTGACGTTTAGAGGACTTGCTTGTGACAGTCTAAATCATGAGTCAAAAAAACCCCAAACTGAAATATTCAGTGGACTGGAGTGGAAGAGCAGGGTGCCCTGGTGCTTGTGGCATCTCCTGCAAAGGCATGAGATCATTCCTTATTGCACGGTGCTTCTGATCCCTTGTCTATTCAGTATATGGAGGTTATTTATCCCCTCGTGTATCCATGTTTTCTCTTCCTTGGGGGAATGGGGTGAATCATATGACCCAAAATGGAAACAATTTTTGTCAAGGAAAAACCTTTTCGTTCCATCTAAAATGTTTGTTTGTGTTTTGAAACCAGACTCCACACTAGCAAATCGATTGTTGACATAGCTCAAATTAATTCACTGTTCGTTTGTTTTCACAAACCTTCCTGATAACCTTTAGTAAGGTGTTATCTGAATTAAGAAACTTTATTCTTCATAAAATCCTGTCATGGTTGTATTTGCCTTTCTGTACGCAAATTGTAAAAGCTTTTTCCCAGCAAATCTATGAACTCAATAGACTTAATAGTTTGGCACTCCTGTAGCCCAGCTCCTGGAACTGGAGATCATCCTTCTTCTCTAGACATTTCCTGTATGTTTGTCAGCAAAGCTGAATCATAATGCTAAATTTCTCCCATGCATTGCCAGTCTTGTATGACTAAGGTATGAAATAAAACCCAGCGCCTCCTCTTTGCAGTACCTGGGTGGAAGAATATCATCCATCACACCTGTCTGAGCCAAGGGTTTGTTATGAGGGGTTCCCTTTTGATGAAAATTGGGCTTTCTGTCTCTAGAGTTTCTTTTAATCTAACTCTAAACAAACCTTTGACTTTCCATAATGTAACTTCCTCTGTCAGTACCCAGGAGGATGCTGTCTCCAAGAAGGGAATGAGTGTGGAAGTTCTCTCCAAGTGTTTTCTGCAGCTGGTTACAGATAACAGTACATCCCAAGGATTCGTTTCCACAAAGCAGATACTGGGTTGTCCTCCTCTGCCCACGATGAGAAGAAGATACAAATAGGGATGGCATTTAACTTTCTCTCAGCACCATGTGTGTCCTCCAGTAAGGCTCACAGAAGGTCTGGAGTGTGTGCACACAGCTGATGTGTTTGTGACAGAACTTGTCTAGTTCTGCAATAAATCTGAATCCACTTATTAGTGGGTGTTCAGAATAAAATGAGCTCTTTATTAGGTTTTACTTTGCTTTATTATATACCCTCTACAGTATAGATGATCAATTTTTGTCTCCTGATAATTGGCACCTCTATTAGAAGTTATGTTCATGGCTTTTGAGTGGCTCTGCATACAGATTAGCAGTGAAAAATATTCAAATCCAATTCTAACATTATTTAGAATGCTTGATTATGAAAGCAAATAATATTTCAGTAAAAAGAAGTCTTTAGTGACTAGGCAGTAGTTGAATATATAACTTGATAATGTATGATCTGATTTTTTTGCTCACAAGTAGTGCTCAAAGCAGCAATACCCAAGTATTGTGTATTTGAGGTAAAATTGGCTCCATCTATAGGGGCTTCTGCCAACAGAGAGGCACAACTCTAATTGTTTATGATTTTATAAGAATATTGCCACATCCTCAGATTTCTTATCTGATAAAATCAATTTATCATGATATCAGTGCAACTTAAGATATTTTGTATTTGAGAGGAACAGTAAAACTTTAGTTCGCACTCTCCTATTTGCACTGCTGCTTTATTATAGTCTCTGCACAGCAGGCAGCCATGTCATCTTTTGCATTTATAGCTCTTAGTTTCAGTTGTAACCCATAGGATGGATGCTGAAAGCAGGAAAACAAAAGATTTTTAACAAGTAAAACTGTAATGTCTAATTAATAAGTTCCAGTGGTGTAGCTGGGATCCTTCTGACTCTAGAAGAGGGATCTGAGTGGGTCTCTGCTGCCCTGCCCTGCCGTGTTGTGGGACAGATCCCCCCAGACCACAAAGAAGAGAGTTCAAATATAATATGTCCACTTTGACACAGTAATTCCTTCTCCACTTCAGGATGCACCTAGTTAAGTGTATTTGAGTGTATTGAAGCTGGCTGTGCACCTCTAGAAGGCCTGTGGATATCTAATTGCTTGATGGGCTGGTGATTCCTAGGAATTGTATGGAAAATGACCAAGGCTTAAAACAAAATCCATTTGCCAACTTTTGTAAGTCTTTAGCAAATAAAAATTTAAACATTGCCTTTGGATTTAAGCAATTTTAGGATTCTATAAATTAATAATCAAAGGAAATGGCAAAACAAGTTGTTTGGTGTTGGAAAAAAATCCATATTCCCATGTCAGGAAGCTTTTGACTTTTCCACTTCTTTTTCTTTATAGAATAACATGAGCAGTTTAGCAGAAGTGAAGCAAGTTACTTACAAAGTTTTAGTCCTGATGAATCTGCAGGTTTTACTCCCAAACAAGTGTTTTCCAAAGCTGTTCCCATTGCTCTAAGACCAATCTGTTGATAAGAGAAGTGTCTTTTCTATGTCTCAAGAGACAGAGATTGAAAAATTCCTACCGTGCTCTCCATCAGCTGGTGGTGTTGGCAGAGCCCTGGCAGGAAGCCCACCTCCTCCTGCAGCTGCTGAGTGGCAAGCCAGGTTGTAGGGTGGCTTCAGTTTGAGCAATGATGGGGTTTGAAGTGTCTTGCAAGAAATGCTTCCTTTCAGAAGGTAGAGGCCATAAGAAGCATCCCCATAACAGGGGATTCTCCTTCAAAATAAGTTGGATTTTTATGGTGATGTTTGAGTTCGGTCATTGTACGTGAGCACACACGGATCTGCTGTTTCCTGGGAGTTTAGAGTCCTCACTTTGTGCGAGAGAGATTCAAAGTCTTCTCTGACTTGAATAATTCAAGCATAAAAGTAACACAGCTGTGTTTGAAAATGGGCCAGATGAAGAGAGACACTTTTCCCCTTTTTTCTTTCTGCCCCAGTGTGTGTCCCAAGGCAGAACAGGGACAGGCTGGTTTGCAGCTGGCAACTGAGAGTGACTGGGGCAGAAAAAGGGGCTTGGCTGGTACAAACCTAGTAGCAGTTCTGGGTAACCCTGCCAGACCCTGTCACCTCAAGCCTTTGTGGTTTGAGGTACTGTGGCATAGGGTTCCCCTTGCACCACAACAAGTTTTTTTTAATGCATGACTTGATTAGATGGGGGCATCTCTGTATTATAAAGAGAAACAGGCTTAGTAATCTAAAAAAAAAAAAAAAAATAAAATCAATAAGATTTCAAGGCTAATAACAGTGTTCTGTAAATGTTTCCTTGCTTAAAAAAAAATTACTGCTTCAATAATATAAGACTGTCTGCATAATCTTAAAATTAGCTGTAACACCTTTCAGTTACCAGTTCTAAGTGATTTTAAATTACTAATTGACTATAGTAATAATTGCTAACTACATGAAAGTATTTAATTTTAAATTAAAAATTACTGCCTCGGAAAAAAAATTATTATTTTCTCCTTGTTGTTAGAACTCGAGTGCAATATCTTTTCCAGTTTTCTTTGATTTTGTGTAATTTAAACCATCAGTATGTGGCTTTAATGCTGATTTGTTTTTAATGCTAAGTCTGTCTGTAAATTTAGGACTAAATGTAAATCAGAAATGCTGTAATATAATGGTCACATTAAAGATTTTATAGTCAATAAACAAGAGCACAGCTGTAAAATACAGGAACTATTTTAGAATGTTTTATCCTTTGAGAGGAGTAGAGGCGGATGTAGATCGGAGAAGCAAGTGGTTCCTCAATCCCTTGAGTAACCATTTTAGGAATAGCCCTGTTGCTCACTTTTCAAAGTGACCTCATATATTTAGAGTGAAATCTGTGGAGCTGCATTGACTCCACTGTATCTCTTTCGAGACTGCAATTTTTCTTTAGTTTTTAGGCTGTTTGCATTTTCATATTATAGCAGCATATATTAAGAAAGAGCAGTCAGTGTGCTTCACATGCTCCTTTTCAGTGTCATCCTTAGATGAATTCGTGGGGATCTGGAAGTGCTGGGACTGTGACCAGTACGGCCCAGTTAAACAGAACTTTTTTTCCCTGCACGGGGACATGCACATTTCCCATTAGTGCCAGCTGTCAGGCTGGGCTGGGAGTGAGTGTGTTGGCTCCTGAGCTTTTCTAACACTTGCTCTAACTCTCGTGTATCTCAGTGTACGGCAAAGGCACTTTTAACAGACACTTTACAGGTTGTAACGTGGATTGCACTCCATGTGTGCAGGCTGTGAGCTCGGAAGCAGGACAAGCCCCATTGCTTTTAAGGATTCTCATCATGCAGCATGCCAGGACAACGGCTCTGTGGGGAAAATGGCTCCAAGTTGGGCAATGCACAGGACATAAAGCAGGAGCAGGATGCATTTCAAAGAGGTTTTCTGCCTAATGTTTATTTGAAATCCACAGACTCACTTAATCAAAGAAGGAAAAGTGAATTGAATAGGTTCAGTGTACTTGGAGCAAGTAATTAACTATTGGTTTTCTGACAAGATCAAACATGATGGCCAAAACCTTTGAATAGGAGCAGAAAAGAGAAACTGACTTGATTAATTAAACCTCAGGAGTGCCTTCCTCATCACTGTTACTGTCAGGGAGATGGAAGTCGAGGTGGGCAGGAAGAAGCAGCTGGGGGTGCAGTACTGCTCCTCAGAGAGCAGGGACTTCATTTCGGGAGAGACTGGGAATGCAGTGAGGGCATTCCCATAGAGGAGCATTAAACCTGCTAAAAGCTTGAGAAACAGACCCCAAAAGCACATTTTTACGTGACTGTTCTTTTGATTATCCATCATGTTCCATATCAAATAATGGTAATAAATTATGCTGTAGTGTGAAGTAGTGCAGCCACCTCGAGGTCTCAGTGCTGCATGAGCTGGGAGGTGGCGTGTGGCCAAAACAGGGGGCTGCAGCCAGTGGCTGCTCTCACCCCCCGGCCAGAGGCTGTTTTGGGAGGTGTTACTGGTGCTGCTTCTGCTCCCTCCTCCCTTCTCCTATGCACTGCTCTCAGGACAATTTTTTCCAAAACTTTTGTTTCATCCCTTATGAAGAGGAAAAAGCTTTTAAATATAGCACTTTTGTAAGATAACTTTTTGTATTTCTCATCCACCCCTCCTTTGCTATATGAATTAGGAACTTTTAAGTTAAAAAGCAGTAATTTTTTTTAAAAAGTGTCATTTATACACCTGATATTTGCTTAATTAGACTTATAAAAATATACAATACCAACTTATAGTAGCTTTTTTGTATGAAGTCACAATTTTCTAAAGTTAATGTCTTTTTCTGGGGTTCCCTGCTATAATGCAAAATTTGCAAAATTTTATTTCATACTTTTTTTTCCCTTTGCATAATGTTTCCAAGTGTGCTATGGTCTCAGTAACACTTGTGCTGAAGTCCAAGCCAAGGATTTCAGTCAGGCAGGACAGGAATCAGCCTGGATGTGTGTATCCCCTCCTCTGTAGCCAGAACAGCACCCTGGTGACTTCTTTCTCCACCTGCATGTTTCTCAGCATCTGCCCTGTGTGGCTCTCCAGTGGCTGCACCATCACTTTTTGTATTCCCTGTGAAGTCTGGTCCTTAACACGCATCAGTGAAGCTGAGAGAATTTTATTCCCTGCTAGAAAAATGTTCACTGTGGCACCATTGTGGAATTAGTGAACACATTTGAAGTTCCTGCTCAGCTGCTGTTTCTTGTGATGTTCCCTTTCTGTTTCATGAGGGCCATATCCTGCAGCTGGGTCTGCTGTGGTGTGTACACCAATACACTTATTTTGTGTGTCCTTTTGTACTTGCTTGCATGTGTTGCCCGCAAACCGTATTTGCTTTATGTATTTTGACTTTAAATATGAGAGAAGAGAGAGCATAACAATTGTTGTAACCTTTGTTAGCTACTTAGTGTGTCTAATTTCTGCAAATAAGCCATATTACTGAAGGCAAAGCTTACCATTTTGTTGTGATCAAACTAAAAATGCTACATCTTCTTAGTGGTAAAGAGGCTGTGGTAAAGAGCCTATAGAGGCTGTACCTTGAGCTTCTCTAAAATTGAAGTGCACAGACAGTAAGTTCTTTTGTGTCCAATCTGGCTGAAACGCATTGAGAAGTTGTATTTCCTTTCTTTTCTGCTCTGTTACCAATGGAATGAAAGGTTGTGGCTTACCATGTTTAATACTCAGTTTCTTCTCGGCAAATTGGTGATGAGATGAGGAAGAAGCACTCCTTCCTTTGAGCTCTTGCTGAAGCAGAGGATCAGTTGTAGGTACCTCTCCTTCAGGTTTGGAGCTGCTGCAGAGTGATGGGACAGTGATGTAGGGCTAAATGTGAAATCAGAATTAGTATTTAATAATGTGTACGTAAACTGACATTGAACACGTGAGCAGTGGTGAAACTGCCAGAACTTTTATATATTGTTTTTTGTATGTTGTTGCAGCAGACTGTAGAAACATCAGTCAACCCACATAACCGTATTGTCTCTTCTACCCATAAAATCTGTAAATTATTACAACACTGGAAGTTATAATGTGCAGAGGTCAAAGCAATCAGGAATCATGCAGGCAGCCAGGTGGCTGAGAGAACCATTCCTGCCACCTCCTGCCCCCAGAGCGGCTGCTCCTTGCCCTCCACACTTGTTTTTTCTATAGTCCATATACCTCATGCATGGTCCACTGCCCCTTCCAACCAGGGGTGAAGAGACACTTTTAGAGAAGCCCCATTTTTGTCTTCAGATGCCCAGGGCCTTTAGTGCTCCTTAGGTGTCTATCCTGGCCAGCGGCTGGCATGCTCTGTGCAGCATTCCATAGGTTTTCTTGTTGCCAGGCATGTTGTTTCTCAAGTAGCAACCCAAACTCAAAATTTAATCTTGTCTTAATCTTTAATCATGCCTCTCCCCTTGTTCCTCTGGCAGGACAGTGCCAGAGAACTGTGTTGTTTCAGACATGGATATTTCAGCTGTGCTACTTAAACATAACTACATCTGGAAAGTTAACGTTGCTATAAAATCTGAATATGTTCTCATTTTTCTAATGTTTGAGCTGAAAATGTGATATTAAATTATCTTATTTATCTTTGTACTTAGAGTGTGTGTAAAAATTAAAAGCCACTGCTCTTTAAAAGCAAATATCAGTCCACTTTATCTTCCTGATGTACTGTAAACTGCACACACAGAGGAGGTTAGTAGCTGAATGGGGGATGATTATGAAGATGAATGAGTGGCCGGGAGACAAGAGTCAGTTTAATGAGCTGAGCAGTAAGGAGGCTGTAATTTTTATAGATTAGCACTGAACTTGTCACTTACTGGCTGATACAACAACTTAGTTTCAGAATTACAGTATGTCAGAAATGAGCTCAACAAGCTCAAAACCAGTGCGAATCTGATTATTCCCCATGTAATCCAAATTACAAGTTCTCCTGGATCTGTATTACCTCTTCCTAATGTTTTATCTGTCACAGGTAAGGAGCAGAGACCAGAAAAGTGCACAATTACTCCTGTGTGAGATGATAATTTTAAAATTTCTGTTCCTTCACCTTGCTGTAGAAGAGCCTCTGAGCAGCCTCCCATCCCCAGGCTCTCTTGTGCTCAGTCAGCTCAGCACCTTGTCAGATGTCAACCCTGAGGGAAGCAGCAATGTGGGAAACGAAATGGTGAATGTCCAGGACCACCACTTTCCTAGAGGAGATGCTGACAATAGAGTGCTTTCTTTTGTTACCCTTTTGTGTTCTTGTGCTAGCCTTTAACGACCTTCTAAGCTGTGGGTTTGTCACCAGGTTTTGTGGCCTTTGGGTGTTCCCAGTGCAACAGTGCTTTTCTGTGCACTGGTTTGGAGGCAGAAGTTAGTGATCCTGTAACATGTTATCAACAGCTTCTCGTTTTAGTGTCCTGAGGAAACCCCTGCCTCCCAGTGCACTGGGTGGCTAATGCCTTAACTGACCACAGGGACTGCTCCAGGTCAGTTCTTGCCGTAGGTCTGCTTGGTACAAGGTATGAACCAAGGAGCTGGCTCCTGATAGGAAAGTCAGGAGCAGGATGAACACCTAGGCTGATTTGTTTTTTACAAACTGAGCAAAAGCCATGATCCCTCAGTCTGGCACCATTCCCAGAAGTGTTATTTTACAGGCATGATGCTTTTGATAATGGCATTGCTTCTGGAGTAGCATACAAGGGATAATTATTGTTCCATGAGCAGATAACAGTGTTGATTTCTCACCCTCATAATTCACTCAGGCATTCGGCTGATTTGTTGGAAGAAGCATTTTGGTTTTAGACAGCTCTGAGACAAGAGGGGGGAAGTCCACATTTGGGTTTGTTAAGGTAACAGGCATCTGTAATTTTGAAGATGGCTCTTGTGGTCAGCTGTAGACAAGACTGCTGGGGCTCTGTTTGTTTTTGGTGACCTGAATTCACTTTGAGCCAAGTCCAGGTTGAGAAATGGTGCTCTAGTTCTCTGTTCTGGCAGTGTTTCCCAGTGCTTTACAAAATGATGTACATTAGCAATGTGGGGCTTTTCATGCACCATTGTAAGATTTTGCTACTCGTCTCTGCTCTCAAGCCCTTCTCTTCGGCAGTTTCCAGTGAACACATACTTTGTTCTAAAAGCTAAGTTTTCTCTTGATATTTACACAGAACACATGCAGCAAAAGCAGCAAAACCTGGTTAACCTGATCACTGGCTTTTCTTTCCTCAGCCACTCGTCTGCCATTTCACCCTAGGAACAATCTTTACCCTCTGTCTTTCGTTTTCTACCCATTAAATGAGAGCAGTGATGCTGTCTTCCTTCGCCCAGCCCTCTGAGAGTTTTCAACCACCACAGGATATTATGTAGGCACTATTACCACTGTGCATCTTACAGGTAAATTACTTCACTTGTAGCAAATGCACTAACTCAGCAAAGCTATTTTTAAAATAAAGCTGACCTGCACCATGTAAATGAGCTTCTTGATCAAACACTTTTACTGGCAGTTGTCAGCAACCAAAGCGAGATGGCTCCAGCTGCCCTCAGATGGACACAAGTCCTGCCACTCTTCTCCCTACACTCATCCCATCCTCTCAGCTTGTCTTCTGCTTCTGGATCGTGCTCTTACGAGGGGTGGCTCCTCATGAACATGCAGAAGTGACTGCATGGCTCTTGATGACTTACACCAGCAGTGCTTTCAAAAAATAATTTTCCCATGTGTTTACTGAGCATTATTTAAGTAACAATGTTAATCTGTCAACTGAGGACCTGAACAGATGAGTCTGATATTTTTTGTGTGTGTAATCTTGTCTTTTAAAATATAAGTTCCTATATTTTTAAATGATTCATTAAAAAAAAAAAAAACAACAAAAAAAAAAAAAAAAAAACACCACACACTGACCTTTTAAAACCACTATATGCCAGACCTTCTTAAGAGATTTGGCACTGACATTTTTGTCATAATGGAAGATTCATTAAGGTCAGTTATAAATTTGCTGCAATAAATACAGAAGAATTAAGAGCTCATCAGCATTACCACAGCGTAATGTTCAGCGGATTGAATTATGTACTTAGAAAGATGAATCTGTGGCAATTGGCAAGCTTCAAGAGGAAAGCTGCATGTGAGCATGGACATGTGCATGCACAAATGTGAGAGGAATAACAGAGGAAATGAGGGGAGGAAACAGGAATTCTGAAAAGCAAACCAATTTTTTCTAGCCCAGTAATATTTACAGTAGACATGATAATTGTGTGTTGTACTCTCGCTCAATGCCTTTTAATCAATGTTTCTGGTGGTAAACGCTGTGGTGCGACTGGGTATCTGTCCTGTTCTCCTCCCCTCAGAGGTACACGCTGTCTTTTGAGCCGTATTTCTGCAAACAACAGCATTGATCGTGATTGATGAAGAGCTTGAGAGGGTCAGCCCTTTGCCTGGCCCCTGGAGTAATTGGGCTGCAGTTTGTTAAAGGGTAAGAGAAGAGATATTAAAAATGAAGAAATGCACTAAGTGGGTGTGAGCTGTGTTCCCAGCTGTTCACAACATCTATTCAGTAATACAGAGCATCAATCTAATTCTCCACACAGGGTAGGAGCATAGCAAGTCAAAAGTCTCTGATAGGCAGTCCTCACCAGCAAGATACAATGTTCAGTTTAAGGAAAGATTGAAAAACATCAGTCTTCCCTTAAAACAATTTGTAGAGAATAAATTTGGCACTTGCCAGCTATTCCCACAGAGAGAAACTGATAATAGGACAGAGAAAATCATGTAACATGATTTAGGATTCCCAGGATGGGATTACTTGTAATAAAGCAGGAGGGAGGCGGGAGAAGGAAGAACTTGACAGTAAGCTTGATGTTAATTCAGAATGCTCTCAAACCCCTGGAAATTCAAGGCTGAGGGTACTGGACACCTCTCAGCATCGGATTCAGTCTGAATGCAGGTTCAACACACTTGTAGATACTGGCTCTGAGTGCCTCAGCTGGAACTGCTGGGTGCAAGTTCCTTTAAAAATCTGGCCCCTAGGGCTTGTGTATCCTACAAAATAATCCTCTGATGAAAACTGGTGTCAGGTGCTGAGCTGGTGTCTCACATGGCTTGCCTTTTGTCTTTCCTTCTGGCAAAATCATTTACAGGACATGTTCAGCTGAATCTATGCTGACTTCCCATATTGGTAATGAAAAAAAAATTCTGTGAAGCTTAAAACTAGATTCTGCTGTAGGTCACCCAGGCCAGCCCTTACATAGCCCCTGCCCCAGGCATCTTTGGGGGATCTGAGCTGTGTTATGGATGGAGGTAGTGATGTTGGAAGACATTTTACCTAGCAAAGGCAGCACTGGTGCTCTAACAAAGCCTGGTGCCAAAGATCCACTAGTTGGAGTATGGAGAGGAAGGTGTGGTCAGCACTAAAGGTAATGCATCCATTTAGAAGATCTCATTGGTGTGAGCCTACAACAAGCTCCAAAGTCCCACAGGGTAGGGAGTCAAAACCTTTTCTTCTCTTTCACAAGTTGCATGTCATTACCAGGCCTCTCATAACCACAGCACTGAGAAAGAAAAGATGAAATTTAATTTTCTCACCATAAAATCATTAATGTCCACTGAATTTAAAGTCTCTGCCCCCAGATCAGCAGCTGTGCTGTGTGTGGCTGAGCAGCTGAATCCTACTGTGCCTTACAATAACAATATATATTCTTTCAGAGCTCCGTTGTAACTAAAATATATTGCTATCATTCTAATTTTAGCATGGTTTTAGTAGGTAACTAGAGGTTTCCAGAAACAGATTTTCTCACCAAAATAATCTTCCGCTTACACTTAATGACATTTAAACATTGCTGAAAATATATTAGTCTTTTTAATACCATAAAATAATAAATTTCCTTCCTTTGATTTTGTTATTTAAATCGCAGTGTTCTAAATAAGTGATTACTTTTTTCTGTGACGTTGTCATTTTCTCAAGGCCAACGATGACTTGGGGAAACAGAGTACAAAGCATTCTTGGGGTGATGTGTAGCTCTTAGTGGTGTATTTCCATTCTCCCACGTAGTAAACAATGGTGATATTTTGTTTACTGTTCCTATGGAAAGCATCCTGAAAAGAAAATGGGTCCTCACGGAATATGTTGGAGTTCCCGTTGTGCTTAGAATGGAAGCTTCAGACAGCGTTTCTTAGAAAAGATCTGCCGTTGGTCACAAGTTGCAGAAAGGACCTTCTTGCTTTCTAAACTCCTCAGAGAAGAGTCTGAATGCTGCTGGACCCAATATTAGCCCCAGGCTTGGTCAACAGTTTACGTCTAGAGGATTATATAGATGTAATTGAACCTTTATACAACCTTGTCCTGCGAGATTAAGTATAGAAACACAAGTATACATATAAAAATGCATGCTTTATTTTGTTAGACTGAAAGACTATGACCAGAATTATTTACTATGTGGTAGAGACAGTGCACTGTACTAGCAGTTATAACTACTTTTTAAAGCAAGATTTGAACAATTATATTGAAGTAGTGAAATAATTATTAAGTAGAAATTGAAGTTACTCATCAAAGACCATGGGCAAATGTCTTCCACTCAGCCTAAAGGAATAACCTTGAGAGTTATGCCCACTTGGGAGGAATCTCCACATGCACTTCTAGAATGGGGAATGTTAGAAGTCCTTGCCTTTAAGAAGTGAGACACCCCCTGACTGCCTGTCAGTCAAATGCCAGACTAGCTCTGTCAGCTTAGCAGCTATTGATAAGTTATCAGTTCTATCATTTGGCGGTTCCTTTGACAAGAACTTTACCACATCCTCAGTGGTGCCAGTGTCTGCCAGGAAGCACTGTTCTTCACATCCTCAGAATGTTTAAGTTTGGGATTGATGAATTAGGCTGGTCTCAGCATTCTTCACCACAAAAAGCTGTATGACCCCTTCTTCACCTGTTGCTGGAAACTTTTGGAGATAGTGTCAAGTTTGAATTGTTTTACTCCTACTTAGGCAGAGCACCCTGAACAGTGCCTGTATGTACATAGTAGGTGTAATGCTGAATCTAATCATGTACAGAAATGTTCTTTACCCAGAAGAGCTCCCCCATCCTCACTGCCCCAGCTCCTGACCAACACACCACCGATGCGCCCTGTCCCACAAAGTCAGTTGCTTGATTAATCCATGGATGAAGTTGGTGGTGTGTTAAGTCCTTAAGGAAAGAGTTGTGTTTGTTTAACTCTTACATGCCGACCTTTGTAATCAACTTCATCAACAGGTCACTTGTAACTCTGAGTACCCAAAATGTAGATCTTATTTGAGTTAATGCAGATCTAATTTGAGTTCAGAATCTGTAAGCTACTTGTAAAGTTTATTGGGACTAAATCTTAAGTCACCCAAAGCCAAACTGAGCTTTATGCTATTTGACCTCTTTGTTATTTGTAGAAATGCTAGAGGCTGGCCAGATGGTATCCACAGAACTGATTAGCTTCTGATGTTCCTGAGCTGAGGTGGCTGATGGAAATGAGGAGGAGCCAGCTCCATCCTAGTTGTATTGTGCACCCATGAGAGCCCCCTCTAACCCTCCTTTCCATGCAGTTCCTCCTGTGTAGGACTTGGAGTTGTTGCACTTCTCCCCGGATGCTGTGGGAGCTTCCATAAGCCTCATCTTCAGGAGCCTTTTTTCCTGTCTGAATGAAATATGGAAGGGATGTCACTGGTGAAGGCCTTTGCCTTTGGGTCCTATTTCGTCAAAACATAGGAGGAGGGAATACATTCCTTACACTAATGCTGCTGTTTAAGGCTTTCTGAAACACAAGAAATCTGCAGTCCTGAAGCTGAGATGAGGGAAAGGAGCATATGTGCTGTGATCATTT
Source organism: Gymnorhina tibicen (assembly GCA_013399875.1). Taxonomy (NCBI): domain Eukaryota; kingdom Metazoa; phylum Chordata; class Aves; order Passeriformes; family Artamidae; genus Gymnorhina; species Gymnorhina tibicen. The sequence goes on along the minus strand of VXAZ01001305.1, from coordinate 612,543 downwards.
GTATTTATAGACAGACATTTCATCACTGCTACTGGAGCGTTAAGTTCTCCCTCAAGGCATACTCAACTTCAAGGTGAGAACAAGAGGTCCCGTTAGAATTAATGCAACTCAGCCTCAAACCCAGCCATGAGTATAGAATCAGAGCCTGAAATAAGAGTTTGGATCTAAGTTTGACACGTAAATTTATTTTTCACCAGCTTTAAAAATCTGCCTATGTATTGATATAGTGACTTTCAGTATGGGATCCTTGGACAACCTTTCTAGAGCCTGTGAAAGAAGACTATATGTCCTGTACAACATACACAGGTAGTTTATATGCTGTTTATCAATCTGCAAGTGTGACAGCTTCAGTCAATGCTTACAGGGGCCCTACTGATCTATAAAGCATGAAAGCAACAAAAATTAGTTCATTTAACAGTGAAAAAAAAATGCTAGTTTACAAGGAACAAATTATAAACTTAGACATCTCCTTTAGTGATATCATCCTTGTTTCATAAGTAAGGCAGATTTTTAATGCCTTCAGAAGAGATTTAGAAGAATATCTAATGGTCAAGTACCGTTTACTCTTTGTCCGTGTTTTATGGTGTACTGAAATACACGCTTACAATTTTATCATGCTTTTTGCTTCCTTTTGCCTAATACACTGAGATGAACTAGCAAAGCAGACTCCATTTAGATGCATTAGTCACACAGTAAGGTAATCAGATAGTTAGAAATGTCATCATAAACTTGTCTCAGTAGAGCAAATTTACTTTTTTTCCCAGCAATGACCCTGTTGGAATAAAACCTGTAGGCAGGAGAAAAAGGGTGATTAACAAGGGGGGTTTCTTAATATTATGTAATTACTGCCTGGTTCAGATTAGTAAAATGATGATGATAGTAGTAATATAATTAAAGAAAAATAATTAGTCTGAAGTAAACAAACCCAGTCCATTCTCTGCTGCCTCCTTTTGCCTAAAATAACCAGCCAGGGTCTAGTCCTGGGAGCGAGTGGCACTTCGGAGAGAAGATGCTGCTCCAGGCAACAGCAGACAAGAAAAGCAAGGTGGTCTCTGTTTTCCCTCGCTGAGTTCTCCCTGCATTTGCCTGCAGGCACAAAGCGCTCCTTGCCCCAGCCAGCGCTGCCCTGGTGCCGCCCTGCCGGGTGCCCCAGCTGGTGTCCCCGGCAGTGCGGCCGGTGGGACAGAGGTGGCACCAGCGCGGGGTCTGCCGCCAGCTGCTCGGCTCAGCCGGTGACTGCGGGAGGCACCGAAAGCAGAACAAGGTGCTGCTGCCCAGGGACAGCTGCCCTCTGAAGTTTGAGGCCTGTGCAAAGACCCTATCTGTTTTTAATGAATGAGGCCAGGCTTTACATTTGTGTTCAGCCAGTAACTAGCAAAAGAGTGGGTTATGAAATGTTCTCTGGCAAAATTGCCAAGGCCTACTCTGATGTCTGAAAAGGTTTTAAAGACAAGATTAATGAGCTAAGTGTGCTATAAGATCACAGAGAAGCTAAAAACTTAGGGCAGGTACTGGTTAATTACTCTCCGTGGAGTATGGCGTGGATGACAATGATAATGGCAGTCTGAATGGGCTGAAAAATCTTGCTACTAGGCAGAGAAAATTATGATAAATGCCTACATAAAGACAAGTTTAAACTCTTGCCGACTTCTCATCTGAAGTGCATTCTCAAGAGTTCCAAGAATTCAGAGGCTTCTTGCCCAATGACTCTATGCTGAACTTCTTCTGTGTTTTTAATTTCATATTTGAATATTTTTTGTCTTTCTGTGGCTTCTTTTGATGATGGAATGGCTGTGAAGTGCAGTAGTTCCTTTGTAGTGAAGAGTAGATGGTATTTAGGCACAAAATGGGTGAAGTTTCTCATTCTATTTGTTGCAAGTATGAGTTCACATGAATAAGTTATGTGACATTTCTGTATTTTGAAATGTGATGTGGAGGTTTAGATTTCAATAGTGAGGTGTTGTTAAGATGCATTTGTGCAGGGAAGTGCGTGCTGCGGCCTGAGCAGGGAACCACACATGCCAGGGAGCTCAGCAGCACAGCCACCACTGGGGCTGCTCTGCAAGCCCTCAACAGGTAGCCAAGCCAGAATCCAGAGGTCCTCACCCAAAACCCCACTATTGGCTGCCCTAGGTAGGGATGTTACAGCATTCTCCTCCATTCATTGAACATTTTAGTCAACATATATTTTTCTGGAAAATATTGATTACTGTGTATTACAGAATTTTATATTAAGCTTATCTAAGTCTCACAGATAGTGAGTGAGTGATAAAAGACCTGAGCTTTGAAATTGGATATGACTACACCAGGGAAAAGATGGATGTATCCTAAGAGGATTGTGACTTAAAGGGATGAAGTTATCCTTGTTATAGCCTATTTTTTACATGACTAGAGCTGCAAAGCAGAGGATAACATTTTTTAAAATATTAAAGTGACTTGAGACTCCACATTTGATTCTCACAAGTGGCTGGAGCTACTCCTGTCCTTAAATGCTTCAGCCTTCCAGCTATGATCAAGTTTAAAAGGAGTAAGCAGCAGAAATAAAGCTCTGATAAAAGCCCCCACCTCAGCTAAAGCTGCTCTTATCCTTTTCAAATCCTGGCAGTACTAATACCAACCTAAATGTGCTAGATGTGGTAAAACAGGGAGCTGATTTCACTCCTTCTCAGGGCAGAGCTTGACAATCATCCCTTTTTACTTTGTGTTATGGAGTCCACCAGATGCTCCTCTCTTCTGTCTGTGCTGCAGGCCAGGTGCAGACCTGGATTTCACTGCTGTGAAGCTCTTATTATTCAGATAAGCCCATAATTTGAAATGCTTATAAAAGCATTACAGCCACTCCTTTAGTTTTAATGGGAGAAAGAGGCATTGAAGAAGGCAAGAGGATGAGGGGTTTGCTGTTCCTTAGGGCCTGGGACAGTGAGCTCAGCCGCAGTGCTGGTGGCTGTTCCTTTCACCACACGCTTTCCTGAATGAGAAAAGCGGGGTGAGCCCTGCCCTAGAGCCAGCAGTTTTACTGAGCATTCCTAAGGCCACCCCAGGAGCCCCTATTCAGCAGTCCCCACCTGCCAAAGCAGGGCTGCAGCCACTGTTTGTACGAAATGGGTTGTCAAACAAGGCCATTTGTATAATAAATACGATTAATTTAAAATGCTATTATCTTAGTCCCTCTCCTTCTGATCTCCTTCAGATCCTCCTGGAGAAAGATCCAGCACATTTGCTATTACCTCATGCTGTTGTTTTCTGAAGCTGCTGCTTTCCCTGGGAAGATGCCTGCTTTATCATCCCTGAGACAGTTACCATTCAGTTTCCCTTACCCTCTGGTTCTCTACATAATGTAATTTAAACTACATTGGCATTCCCAACAGAGTGAAGCTTGAGCTTTTACTGAGATTTTAATTCAAAGCAAACACAGAGCTAAGCCATGAGCTGATGTTGTTAAGTATGGTATAAAATGCAAAAACGTCATTTCTGTGCCTCTCCTTCCATTTAGAAGAACCAAAACACTTTTATTTCAGCAATAAATGCCATTTTAAAAATTATTAAGATTTTATATGTTATGTTTGGCAAAGAGGATTAATTATTCTTCGTGCTTAGTTTCTATTCAGGCAATCAAATGACATTAAGCTAGTTTGCTCTTCACTGTTTCATTTAAAAGGAAAAAGAGGGATTTCTGTTTTTCACATACAATGCCTAGATGATTCATGTTAATACAATTTGAAGCAATGTGAAAATAAGGCATTTCAGTGGGGATTTTTGTTCCATTAAAACCTGGTTTCTATTTCCTTAATACCTTGCTCTTACACACCAACGTTTTTTGGTATCTCCCAGTACATTTAATTTATTTAACAGAAAGGGTCTTTTAAAAGTAATTCTAGAGCTGCGGTCACTTTATTAAAGAGAATAGGCTGGGTGCTTTTGGTCCTGGCTGATGGTCTGGGTGCTTTCAGGATGTTTGCTGACACTAGAGCTCCAGCTGGCAACGAGGCCAAAGGCAAAGGGAATTCCAGCTCTCTTTCTGCTCATGAGCATGGTCCAGTCTGAGGGGCCTTGGAAGGGCAACACATGGAAATGTACTTTTATTTTGATGTTATGGTGCTGGGAGGGCTTGAGAGGAAGGGAGAGAAAAATAAAGAGGTTGTAAGTTCCTTCTGCAGGGCCAGGAGAGGCTGATTTCATGCAAGTTAAAGTCAGTGAGAGCTTGAAACCTTTACTCTATGGCCTGTATTTTGTGAAGTGTTTGCTGAGAAGGCTCCATGCAGAATGGCATCCCGTAATCTGCTTAGTTAGCTCCAAGGACCTGTTATACCTGCAAAATGGGTTCTCTCATGGTTTCTTTGTCTTCCTGCTCATTGATAGTCACAAGGGTGGCAGTGCAGTCCATTCTGGTGCCCTAGATGAAACACGTAAAACCACGTCGAAAGAGAAACCAGTAAACCCATATCAAAAGAGGAAACAAACTGGTCAAGAAATTGCGTGAAGAAAACAAAAAGATTGAAAGTTGTAGTAAGATCTGTAGCACTTACACCTCCTCCCCTCTCAGAGGTCATTGCAGAAACCTCTGTGCAATACCAGACCCCTTGCGTGGGCAGCCAGAGAGTGCAGAGAGGGAGGTCTGATGCCTGCCGTGCTCAGAGGGCTGCTCTTCTCTGGTCCCACTTCATGCAAGCCCAGGGCTGCTGCACCATCCCTGCCAAGCCTCACCACGCCAGGAGTTCCCTTCCCAGGATGGGTGCCTCAAGGAGAAGCAGTTCTGGGGCTGCTCATGCTGCAGAGAAATGTACCTGGGCGTCTTCCTGCAGGGACTGTGCTCTGGGGTGTTTTCTTCTTGTCTAAACAAATGTCATTCAGGATTAAAGAATAGTTTTGTCTCTCAGTACAGGAAAACAGGACAGATAGAGGTTATTTTGGCTCATCCAGCTCATTTGTGCTTGTGAAATTTAGTCCCTTTAACAGGTGCTGGTAGTTTAATCTGTTCCTTATCCCACTGATCTTCCAAATAGAAAAATGCTAACAATATGTCTTACTTGAGCCTTTCAAGTGATCCTTGTGAAACACTTTCATTTGCAGTGTAATGAGAACTATCAGGTATTATTGTTAAGGGCTGCTTCAGTCCTAGCTGGATACCAATTCACCTCTCGAGCTTGAAGAATAGTGTATTTCACTCCATATCATTTGTTCATATACGAAGAACAGACTTTGAAATAGTCTTTTTTTCATCTTCTTTTTTGTTTAGTTGGAAGGCTTGACACTAGAAAAGCTCATTTCATGAAATAAGTAGTTCTTGAAGTGATGAGTAACAAAGGGATGTGCTTTAAAGTGAACAGCAACACAATTCTGTAGTTATCCAGCCTGTGACATTAGGTCTATTCACAAAGTGCTGGAAAGGCTGGAGTCAAACTCCCATGCAATCTCTTGGAGGCAGGCTGTGCTCACTCCAGCACACCTGCCAAATACATGTGAGGCATTCAGCAAAGAAAGTATATATCACTTAATCTTTTCTTCTCAGTTTCTGTCCCTTTAATTCAGTGAAATTATTTTTATCATGTATACTGGTCAGAATGCATTGATGACTGTATGGAGGGCAACAGTATTTCCTCTGTTCTGCATCTTAGAAAACTGTCTCAGAAATCCAGAAAGGTGGTTTCTTCCAAGAGGAGGCTTTCTGGGGTCAGCCAGGATAGCTCACAAGGTAGCTCATTTTGGCCTTAACATTAATTATGACACTGATTTGAGTGAGCAATTTGTCAAGCTCTCCTAATTGCAATTACTTCGTCTTTTAGTTTTGGTTGGTTGTTTTGTTTTGTTCGATGTTTGAACAGTAAGTCACATCTCTTGCATCTTCTGCGCTTAACCCCTAGCTTTGCAAGCAAATTTCTTAGCTGACCCAAAGAACAACTGTAGCATCACAAGTCAACATCGCTGCCCTGTAATCCTTCTCTAGCTAACATTGCCACAAAAAACAAGTGATGAGAGCCAGGCTGGCAAAGTTGTCATGGTGAAAAGGGGACAAAAATTAAGGCTGCCCTTCCCTGGCAGAATCCCAGCTGGAATGCAGCACTACAAACACCATCTGCTTTCTCCTGTAAATAAGCCTTTACAGGGTGCAGTGGGCCTGCCTGGTGGAGGAGGAGGGAAATTCTGCCCCTGTTTATCACAACCCCTATGATTGGGACTCAGCCTTTGCTCATAACTGCAAATTATTATTAACTTTACGGCATCTAACTGAGTCTAGAACTCGGGCCTGCTTAGCACCCTCTCTATTTGTGACCGTTCAATGATATCATAGCATCAATAAGGTTGGAAAATACCTTCAAGGGTATCAAGTCCAACTGTTAACCAAACACCACTCTGTATCAACAAATCTTATCTTTTTGCAAGTTAACTTTTATTTTTAAACCAATAGTCACTCTCAGCTATTTACTAAACATTTTAAAAAACTCAAACAAGTAAACCACAATCAAACAAAAAACCCAAACAAAACAAAACACCAAACATTCCCCCTCAAAAAAATCCCAAAATCAGACAAACAGAAAACCCCACCTCCTCCCACAAAAAACCCAAATAGAAAAGACCACCACCTCACAAAAAAAAAACTCCCTCTGAAGTTTTATAGGAAGGGTTATGGAAATATAAGGAACAGTCCCAGGACTATGGTTAGTGTATAACAAACCAACTTCAGTGTCTCAGCTCCTCAAACTTCTGAAAATTTCATTACAGAAATATCTTCTAGATCTTAGAATTATGTCTGCAAGTGACCACTGGTTCTTGAAAGCTTCCTGTACTCACATTCATAGGAACAAATACATTCAGAGGTTAAAACAAACTTGCATGTTACTTTAGGAAGCATGTCTATGAACACTGCTGGTGTCTCCACTTTTGTTGAATAAAGCTGAGCATCTCACTGTAATATTCTTGTTAAAAACAAAATTGTCAGTTTTACTGGTGCACTACTTCTTGAAATTCATTTAAGCAGTTGATGAAATGGAACCTGTGACATTTCAGTTAAGTAGCTGAAACTGCTCAAGCAGTAGCTGCTTTGACTTTGAGGTGCACGTTTTAAGGCTTCACTGTCCTGCGTCCTGCCATGCTCAGGCTCTGTCCTGGACAGACACTAAATGTCCCTCTCTGTTTTATGGCTAGAGAATTTCTTTTTTTTCTATCACTGAAATAACTGGGTATTTTTGTTAAGAAATCATACATTTTGCCTTATTATCCACTCAAGCTCCCTCTCCTATTTTTGCCAATTATATATTGAAGAAACATCATTTTTCTAGGTAATTTCATCAGTGACTGGGGATTCTCAGGCCTTTCTCTGATTGCCAAAAATGATGTAAAGTGCTACCACTTGTGTAGGAAATGAATACATATCTCTCCTGCCTTGTGTTCTTCCCAGCCTGAGAACAGGCTCTGCTCTTTTGTGCCTTCTAATCTCAGGCTATCAGGAAAGCTTCTATTATTTCAAGGCTGATATAATTTGAAGTTTAATCCCATTTTCCTAAAGACTTAAGGGATTTTTCTTCTTGAATCTAAAAATTTATCATTCTTTGAAAATAATTTGTCATTAAAGTCCAGCTAAAAATCCTGTCCTGTTTCTCCTTTTTTAAAGTTAATGGATAAAAAGTCTCATTTGGCAAAAAAATACTAAACCCCAGATTGCTGTTTCATTAAGTTCTAATTCAATTATTGTGATTGCTATTAAAATTTGAGGTAGGGTAGATTTATCAATAATTAAAAGAAAATCTCTACATCCAGACTATAATATTCTCGGTGATAGAAGCAGAGATTAAATATGAGCGAGTTAGAAAGCTATTGACATCAACAAAAACCCAAAGGTCAAATAGGTCATGAGTAATAGATAATCATAGATTATCGTAAAATTAATTATTATTAGTTATTGCTTCAGATTTAATCTTGGGTAACTATTATTATCTTTTACTGTTGAATACTATATATTATTAGCTAAAAGTTAATTTACCATCTCTATGGAAGTAATTCACCATACACCTACATTCATATTAAATTACCTAGCTCTTGTTCCTTAAATTCAGTGTCTTTTATAAACCAAGTTCAACCTATTTCTTAAAGTGCTTTGCACCTGCTTTCTATCATTATTTTTCTTGGCACATGGAAGTCCTTTTAAAATTTCATGTATGCATTTAAATCAGGTTCTGTTACTCTCCAGGGCTGTATAATTTAGCAAGATTTATTTTTTATCAGTGTTTTAAAATGTATTTTGACATCTTATTCTGTGGTATAATTGCCTGTTTAATTCTATACAACATTTAAAAACCACTGCATGTTGTAAACTGTCCCATGAAGTTTTCTTTATGTGTTACATCTCTCTCTTTTTTAGAGCTCATGAGTCCTAGATGGATGTAGTTTTTCCACTCTGAGATGCAACAGGACCCACACAATTTACCCAGCACCATTGTAAACAGAAACTAAACCTAATTCTTCTCAAGTGCTGCTGTGTGCTTTGCAGCCAGAGTCAATGAGAGCTAAACCAGCTCTGCACTCCTGATTCAGACCGCAGACTTTGATACTCTGCTAAAAATAAACGGCCCGCGCCGGGCCCTTCCGCCCGCGGCTGCAGGCGCGGCGCGGTCTCCGCGGGGCCGCGGAGCAGCAGCAGCAGCAGCAGCAGCAGAGCCGCCCGCGGGGCGGATGCAGCGAGAGGCAGCCCCGGCCCCCAGCGCTTCCTGCCCATGTGCAGGCTCCTCGCCAGCTCCGCTCACACCACTGCTCTCGTTCGTACTCCCAGACCGCTCGTGTGTTAATATTTAAACACATGCACATCTTGGAAATGGGACTTACTTGGATTTCAAAGTTGCCAGGAGTAATATATTGAGGCGGGGGGGGGGAAAAAATCCACCTGTTATGGAATCATTGTGGAATTGTTTTAAAAGTTTATTTTTACTACTGTAGCTTCTTGGCCTCTAATGATAGAGGTTAGGAGAAAGCACAGGATAGTCCCTGATAAAATAGAGGACTGAGGTTTTTAAAAAGATAATTTCCTATTTTAAAGTTACCAAAAATGCAGAAATAAAGCTAGGACAAAACTTTTAATAAGAAGAAAGATTTATTTTGGCCGTCCTAGATTTTCAAGGAGAAAGTTTTCTCTGTCCCTGTGTTGCACAGAGGTTGTAATAATAGAATTTTGATATTCCCTAGCAAAAATAGAATTATTAATTGTGTATCAGGTTTAGAGAATTATAGACAATTAGACATTATAAGCTTCATCTGAAGGGTTTTTGTTTGATGTTTTTGCGTGCCTGATAAGTACCAACATATATATTTGGTCATATACGAAAACATTTTTTTAAAAGAGTAAGATTGCTCATACCTTCTGCTATTTACTATTTCTAAAATTATTATTCACAATGTGTGGTAACTGTATTGGTTCATCATTCTTAGGTCTTTTAGTTCCTACATGATATTCTTTTAATGATCTCAGCTAGTTCGCTTTGATCACTGTATACATCTCAATCATTTTGTGAATGCATTTTGTCTATCAAGCAGGTCCTTACCATCAGCACAGTCCCCACTGTGTGAATGATTCTGTCTAAAAGGAGCCTTCATGAAAGCAGTCTGCACCTTGCTGGATGTCATTTGCCTGATATTTAAGTCCTGCCAGGAAATGCTGCTTCCACTTCTCATGGTAGATGGCATCTGTTACAGATTTTTATGTAGATCTAGAGTAGGAGCTACAACCAACTTCCATAGTGTTTGAGGGATTTGGTTTTGTGACAGTGGATTTTCAGACTGTGGTCTGAACCACTTATCTTCTGAGAACCTGCAGGCTTTTGAGCATAGTGCTTATGAGAATAAGGAAATTATATTTTCTGTACATTTTTAGGTGCATCAAAACGCTGCTAAGAGCACCACCAGCTGGTGCTGGTGGTCAAGCACAGGGCACAGAATGGCAGCAGCCTCAGATCCACCCCACCAGCATCTCACCAACTCATGGAGCCCCTGCTGCCGCAACATCGCTTCATTCTCCATATTCAGACATGGAAACTTAATTTCAGTCTTCTCTCAAGCAAAGAAGGCATCTGATATCCTATTTCCATCCAATCAGATGCAGCTGGTGGCTCAGTCCCTATGGGAATGTTTCTTTACAAGCTCCATTAGGCTCCTTTCCTTGTGGCTCACTTTGTCCCCACCAGTCTTTCCAAGTATAAGCTGGCTTCAAACACAGTAAGCGCCTTACAGTTGCGTAGACTTCTATCCCCCAAAAGTTCCTGGGTTTCCCAGGCACCTGCTGTAATTCAATCTGTCTTGGTGGCAACCACAACTGTCATGAACAAAATGTTATTTGGCAGGCGAGGGCAAGCAGGTGTCCCGTAGCATGAAGAAGCACGTGTTCCCGCTCTCTTGTAGCCCTCTCTGCCCGAATAAATCAGTGCTCCATGAAGCATAAGGCTGGAATCAGAGCAGTGGTGTGGAACAGCAAGGCATAGGCATTCAGACAGTATTAGCTAGGCTAGACAGTAAATTTGGGAAATAACAACAAGGAGCAATAGTATCTCTTTTGTAGCTCTGACTGGGAAAGAAGGCTGCATGTCCTCACCTCGAGTGATGGAAAAGCCACAGAGAACGTGAACAAACCAACATTCATGTGTGTGGTAGGGCAACACTGCGTGAGGCAGAACTGAATCCTCTACTTCATTACAAGGCAATGAACCTCTTTCAGTTCACACTGAGATTTTGGCTCGCATTACTCTATTGGCAACAGAGTTGTGCACAGGCTACGGGGAAATAGCAGGAAGGCCCCCAAATGTATGAATTAGAGTTGTCCAGATGGGGCATTACACGGGCTTCATAAGCATCTGATGATCAAGGCAGGACATAATGATTCATATCTTGGAGCTATTCCTGGAATTACCGTGGGAAAGCTCAATAGCATGGTCCTGTGACCCATAAGGCTCTGGAGAGGTGTTAAAACAAAGATCAGGAAATTTCGTGGAAAGGAAAAAACCTCAAGCTGCTTTTGCAGGAAAGCACCTGGGAAAACAGACAGGACTTTAAAGCAAGATTTGTCCCTGCTAATACTTCTGTTTTGTCAACATCTTAAAAGAGGTATTTAGCACCCTGACCTTAAAATATGGCACGTGTTTCAACAACAGTCAATTCTGAGATTTCAGGAACAAGACTATCCCTGTGCTACCTCGTTATACAGGATACTAAGTCATAGGAACATTCTGGTGCTAGCGGAAATATTTGTTTGCAAAACAAACTGCCATGGGGATGTGCAATGAACCCAGGTGTGAAAAGGTTAAAACAAGGCAAAGATGAACACCTTACTTATATGTTATATTCACCATCTCCAATAAATGGGAAATGAGGGGAAAGAAAGTCACTGGGAAAGATTAAGTTCCTGCAAGTTCCTGTGGGTAATCATAGGGTCACTATCTTGAAACTGTAGACCCTGGATGGTCTTGAAACTGTAGACCCTGGATGGATTGGCTATAAGAACCCAAAAGGAATAATGTGCATGTGTAGAGAGGAATGTTAAACTCTCCAAAATTTAGCAGAGATGTTCAGTTACTGGTAGATTTTTTCTTTTTCTAAGAGATCTACTTTATTTGTAGCAAAATGGATTTCACTGTAAAACAATACTGCCATTTAGTGCTCTATACTAGACAAAATTCATTCCACTGTAATCTGCTCTACAGTTATTGCAATATAGATGTTTCTGCAGGTAGGGAATAACTGCATAGTTAATAGTTTCTGAAAAGTAAAGAAATTAATAACTAGCAAGATAATGTTGCTATAAAATTGCTCCCAGTAGGGGTATCTTCAAACCATCAGAACCAGCTCTCAGGAAGTGATACAGTGATAGTGTTCCCACCTTCAGTGCTGGAACTCCCCACTAGCAGCAGGCAGGGATGCAGTTGTCTCCTGACCTGACCAGTGAGGCTGCTTTGGAATGATGTTCTGTGGAGATGGGAAGGGGTGCACAGACAGCTGCTGCTGACAGCCCAGGCACTCAAGGGCAAACTCAAGGACTGCCTGTAGCCAGATGGCACTTCTGTCCCAAACCCATTTCACAGGTTGCTGGTGCATGTGCTTAAGTCAAGGCTGGTGTTTCTTAGCAAAGCCAGTATGTGATATCCTTTTTTGTGTTTGAGAACCCACAATCACTTTCCAACTTTTGCTGAAAATTAGACATGAAGTGAAGAATTTATACCACCTCCAATACCGTTATTCAGCTTCTCTCTGGCTGTTTTCTCAGTGCTGGCATGTGAGCAGAACCTCCTGCAGAAGCAATGCTGCTTGCCGTGCTTTGCAGGCTGGCCGCAAACGTGTTACTGCCGGGCACCTGTGCTCTGTGGCACAGGGCCAGACAACTTGGGAGCAGGCACTGCTCCGGCCTGACAGATGGGGATTAACGTCCCCCAGGATTAACATGGCCTGGCCCTGTACCCTATACATGCCAAATATTCAGGACAAGGTTCTCAGATGGGCCCATCCTAGCTCTAGTCCATACTGAGTTTCTGCTGCTCCCTTTTTAGGAGATTGTGCTGTCACTAATCTGGTCCCATACTCGTTTTCTAAAAAATTTAGATTTTTCAGAGAAGCCTGACTGCCTTGCAAGTTTGTAACATGAGGCAGTAGGGCAGCACAGTGGATAGGGAGGTCTTACAACTACTTTGGGACCCAGGGGCAGAAATCCTCCACTTTGTGGGAGAAGAATTCCTTCTTGGAGGTCCCAGCTCCAGGGGTGCTCAGGGTATCCCCCCGTTTGGTGATCCCAGCTCTGAAGTGGGGAATTAGGACAAGTCACCCAGCAGCCAATACCAGACCAAGGGACGGACAGGCAGAGTATGAGCCAGAGGTACAGCTTTTGTAGAGAAAGGATTAATAGCTGGACACAAGTTCATATTTATTTACTACTTTGATGTAGTCTTCTGTCAGAACAAGATCCGATGTGCTAAGACTCATTGTCAAGGCTGTAGAAATGTGTGCAAGGTTTATAAATTGATAAACAATTAATACAGTCCAGAGTAGGACAAATTGAAACTAGGGTGAATTAGCTCATCTGCTAGGTTATAGAACAAAGCATAAATGATAGTGCTAAAACACCAGTGCACATCAGATATTAGCTAACCATACGGCTAACCGCTTGTTATGATTGAAAAACATTCTTGGTACATGAACTCTATTTGTTTTAGAGAAAGATTCTTCTAAAAAAAGAAAATATTTGTTCTCTTTTTTTTTTATTTTAGCTCTGCTACTTTTCTGACAACATTTGCAGCCATCTTTTTATCTTCTGCCATCAAGAAATATATGGATTAACATATTGATCTTATGGACGTCTTGCTGACGACTAGTAGTAGCACATCTGGATTTTAGTACAGTAAACCTTAGCAATGGACTGGTAACTGCTAAATGTGGTGCACTCTAACTACAGAGGTCACAGAGTAGAAATGAAATTGTTTTCTTTTGGAGGAATGTGGATACTCGATATTTTCTCAAGATGTATTATCTGTCAGCAGCTTACAAATGTTTCATGAGAACTGAGCTATATAATACACTGCGTGTCATCTTAAGAGAATTCATACAGAGCCACTATTGAGTTCACACATAGAACGTGGCATTCAGAAGCTGCTCAATTTTTAGGTGAATAATAGATGGATAATGCTGTTCTGGATACACAAAGATGCCTCAGTTTCCTGCAACATGCACCCTGAAATCCAGGCTACCATTTGCCATTTTGGCTGGTCTTCCCCCCACCCAGGCCCAGGCTATACCTTTTGCTTCTGCTATGCACCTGAGTGCAATGTTCAAAGACCAAGCAGTTCTTCTGGTTTTGTAGCATTTCTGCTCATTCAGGTTACTCTTTATAATATTTCTGTCCCAGCAGGAAATAACAAAAACATCACTCTCTAGTAGTCTGTTCTTGGAAGACTTGTAGCACAGTTTTTCACTCTAATAGGTCAGTCCTACATGAGCAAAACCAAATGTCTTTTTACAGTGTTTATGTCTGTAGTATGAGATTCTAGATCTCAGGATGGAATTATAGCTAATCAAAATCTAATACAGATTTCTACTTCTCACTGACGTGTATGTATAATTCTTATCAAAATTCATAAGAGTTAAAGATTTTAATGGCTGCAGGAATTTGGAGCAATGTTAGTTATCACATCTTTTTTCTCTTGGATAAAGAGGAGACACATTTCTTGTGACCTAGTTCCTCAATCAGTTGAAAGTCACCAGGAAAAACAAAGGATTAGTATTGCTTTCCCTCATATGCTTATAGTTTGATAGCATTAAACCCATTCCTTTACACTGCAAAGGCAGAAATAAAATAACTTTATGTCCACCTTTGAAAACTTCAAAAACCAAATTATAATTTTGTTACTACATCAAGAATAAAGAAATAAATATTCCTTCACAAACGGCAATCTTTGAAATTTTGACCCCAACCCTAGGAGATTTCTCAAGATGCAAGCATAACACAGATTTTTTTTGAGAGAAATTTTGATTATCCTTGACTGCAAGTCTACATTATGTTGTATTTTGACATAAATGGGTATTGCAGGAGTTTTTTTATGAAATAATACAGCATTTCTCTCAAGAAATGAGATGAGAATCTGGGCCAGTCTGTCAAAATAACAGTTATTTGAGCACTCAGCATGTCATAGTTATAACTTGATTTCTCAGTCAGAGCTGCTACTACAGTTATGTTCTGAGTACTGCAAAATATTGTTGCATCTCGCGAGCTGGCTCAACAAATTATTGCTAAATGCTGACTCTCCTGTCCTTTGATCAAAGTAAGTGAAAAAGATCTGTGACCCAAAGTGATCCATCCAGGTTTCACCCCTGCCTCTGTCCCAGTCCTATCTACTGAGCTGGAGCTTTGGTGTGTCCCAGAGCTGCCCTGCCCCCTGCACCATTGTTTGTAGCTGGGTTGGCTGGCAGCAGGCCTTTCCCACAGCTTCCCAGTCATGGGCAGCTGGCAGCCAGGTGTTATTGATACCTCTGTGGTGCATGGGTCCAGGGGGGAGACATGGCAGCAAACAGCCATGCCCTCAACATTTGCAGTTCAGCAGAATAGTGGGGGAATGGAGCACCGTCACCATTTGCTTTTAGCAAAATATTTTGGTAGGTCATGTACTCACAGGAGGGTTCCCTGGCCTGAATGCAGGTCAGAAGAGAAGAGGGGAAACCTGCTGGGACTGATACTTTCCACACTCTTGCCTGCTGTTCTAACCAGGACTGCAAATGTTGCTATCAGTTCTGCTTGTGCTGATGTTTTCTGCTGTGTGGAGGTCACTTCAGAAGTTCACAATCATGTTTGGGGGCATTTACTATTTCAGTTCAGTAACAGATATTCTAGAAACACCTTTTTTTCCAGCATGATTAAACAAAGCTACCCCCTGCATCTGTTGCACTGCACAAAGGTTCACCAGGACCCTTCCAGTTTGACACAGTCAAGCTCAGTAGGTGCCACGGGCCGCAGTGTCCAACCTACAGCTCCCGAGCCACTCCCCAGTCATACACATACTCAGAAGCTCAAGTTCTGTGACCATAATATGTGACTTGTTGAAAGGCTCTGCTCTCCTAGAAGTGGCCTTAGTGGTTACTTAAAAACAGAGGCTAGACAAGAATAAGAGAATAAAAGTAGGTATTTATTTGAAGGGCCTTCAAAGGTACACCTTGGGAGTGTAAAGCCTATGAGGGGCTCCCCAAGATGGACCCTGGGTCATGGGTTTTTCACACTTTTATAAATTTGGTCTATTTGCATATCAGGGTTAATTCTCCAATTGTAACTTCAGTTAATGACGTAACTACCCTAAGTTTGCCCCTCCTCTTCAAAGGCTTTTAGTTTACACATTTTGGGGCCTGGGATAATCAAGGTGTCCTTAAAGAGCAAACCTAGAGAGGGTTTGCTTTTTCTAACCAGCATGAGAGAACAGTAGTTAACAGGCCACACGAAACTTCAGAGTTGCACACTAGGCAGCACAGGATTTGAAAAATAGAAAAGTTAAAACCCAAGGCATCAGTGCAATCCAGAGCAGAGGAGCCATGGCAGACAATGAGGCTGGAGGGGCTTCCAAGCTGGTCTGGGCAGTGTTATCTCTCAGTCGTATTGGTCCCCCAGGAAATCACTGTCACAGCTCACCTGCAAGTAGCCCTCACAGCCCCTCTTCTTCCCTTCACTTTTCCAATACACGGTGTGTTGCAGGACAATGTGATTTTGGAAGTTGGTTTACGATCAGAAAGTTTGATCTCTCCTGCCTATGTTTGAGAATATATGATTTTGTTGGACAAAGAATTGTATTATTTGCTACCGTGCTGAAGGTTAGTGCTTTGCTGGTTCAGACTTACTTCCTGAGGGGAGGTTTTGATGCAAGTTCGCTTTAGGAACTAAAAATTACTGTACTTTTTACACTACTATTAAGTGTTTGAGGCTTACTTAGCACTGAAGAATGGCTGTTAATAGCACAATTCTGGATATGATATAAATAATGGCTATGGGAATTGTTTTCAAACTGATGCTTCAGACTGTTGTTTGAAAACTTGTTATATTATTACAGAACAGTTTCATGAATTTCTACAGTCTCTGTGTATTAATCCCATCAGCCTGATCAACTAAAGCTAAATAGTTCCAAATTAAGAAAATTTAGATCTTAATCTCTGATAGTTTTAGTTTTTCTCTTTCTTTCTTTCTCTTTCTTTCAAGCATATGAAATTTTACTAAATCTCACAAAGTATTGAAATATTGATGCTGAAATGAAAAAAGTTAAGAATTTAACTCACTGAATTTCCAAAAGCCATGTTTTGTCATCCTTTCTTTTCTAGGGCATGTTTTTATCACAAACAGATTATTTAGATAGATACTTAGTAAAGTATAAGTAGAAAATACTCTGTATGCAATTAAAATAGGGTTATAGGAATCTTAATACTGCCATTTTGTTAATTTCTTAGGTATTTAGATTTAATTTAACGTTATGGGGTTTTTTCATTTCATTAGAAAAGGCAAAGTTTTGCAAGGAACTAATTCCTGAATGTGTGAGAGTATGCATGTATGTTTCAGGCTGCCAGGTGTCCTTGAAACGTTCCTAAACAATTTTGCTGATCCAGTAGGTTTGCAATATATCTGCCTAATTGGAATAAGGTCTCTCTAGGAGAAAAAAAAAATTAAAATTTTGTTCATTCCAGATCTGCTAATCACAGTTAATTTCCTCTAAAACACTTTTACAGATCTTCCTTTAAGAAAAACATTATGATAGCTTATGTGAGCTCTCCTGTGTGACGCTGCTGAGAGGCTGAGTATGTTAACATGCTTATTCAAAAACTGGGAGAGCTGGTGAAAAGGTCTTCTTTGTGTGACAGCTGAAATCCAGGAGTTACGAGTCTGTTTTAAAGGATGGTTTTGTTAGGTCCTTGTATGATATTTTGTGTCAAGACCCCAGCTCTCAAGAATTCCTCAGCTATGCCTATATGGACAAATGCTGAAGTATTAAGATTCTTTGGAGGGTGCCTGCTGCTACCGTGCTTCAGGACTAAGGGATGGAAAATAGTTGATTTCCTTTTCAGGCCAAGTCTTTGCAGATTGAACAGTGATGGCCAAAGTGATAACAGATGACACGGAAGTGAAACAAGGACAAGAAAAGAGAAATGTTGATAGAACAGACCTTTGGCTTGTTGTGGGGGTGGTATCCTCAGCATGGAGCTGGAGGCTAGAAATGGACATGGGGCATGGAGAAGTTTCTGTCTATTCTCATCTTAACACTTTCTAGCGTCAAAAATCTGCGTATTTTAAAATTTGGCTCTAACTCATATTTTCATTAGTTACTGGGGAAGAAAGGATGTTGAAAATTAGCACTGGAAAAAAGTACCAGTGGGTAGAGCAGATGTCGTGATCTTTTGCTCTTAAACAGTCTGCTTTCAATGGCAGGATACAGCAGAGCTTCTTTCCGTGACAGATTTGGCTGCCACATGAAGTATGTTGCACTTTTCTTTGTATACTGGGAGGCTAGTTGAAGTTCCCAGGATCACACTATAAATCTCAAAAATAAATATTCCATTGCAGATTAAGCTAATTAATACAATACTGTCCCATGAATATTTATTGGCTCTTGAGACATAGATGATAGATATCAATAAACCTGGAGCAATGTACGCTATTAGTTAAAGAGCAAATTCTACTTCGTTTTTCCTGCCCAAGAGATCCAGTCTATTTTCTTGTTTGGAAATGAGATGCCTCAAAAGACAAAGCAAAGTAGACTGATAGGTCTGAATGTTCAGGAATTTCATTTATATCTTCAAAATCTGTTTTGCACTGTATCTGTCTGGTCAACATATATATATAAATTAATATAAATAGGAGAAAAAATATTTACTAGTTATTTGATTTCATTTTATTTTGCCCTTTTTTATTATTTCTAAAATGCAGCTAAGGACAAAAGTGGCCTTGTGATCCTCAGCTGATAAAGAAAAGGCTGCTGTTGAGTCTGTAAAACTGGCATTCAGAATTCAAGCTTCTCTTGATTATATTTTTTCCCCTTTCAGGTGCATCTAGTATGTCTTAAACTGTGTCACTAGGGGTTTTTAGAAAGCTGAACATAATTAAGAGGCACATAGAACTGTGATATTGGTGTAAACCCCAGAAACCTGAAGCGGGTAGCAAGTGGCTCATCAGCTGCATTGTCAGGAATGGCAATTTTCAGAGGATTGTGAATCAATTTAAGACATTGATGGGTAAGATTTGTTCAAGACAAAAAATAGGGTTTAAAAGCAAACACACTAACAGACCTAACCTGAATAGAAATGTTTTCACTGCTGAAGGGGTTACTGCACTTATTTTTCCTCTCAGGTTGAAACAGTCTTTCAGAGTGTAAAAGGACACACACACACACAAAAACCACCAAAAATGTTTTTCTCACAAACAAAACAAAAACAAACAAAAATAAACAAACAAACAAAAAGCCCACAAAAAAAACCCTGAAAGCAAAGTTGAAATAGAAAAGTAAATAGCCTAGGTTCGCTGTCCTAATTGAGTGAGGCACAAGGAGGAAATGCTGCAAATATAGGAGAAGAAAACTCATTATGTTTTTCCTTGACAGTATACCTTTAATATAAACTAAAACTATCTCAGTTCTTTGTTGAGTATTTTCTAAAGTGTTTTACTGAAGCTATAACAAATTCTAATAAATTCTAGTATAAGCTAAGGACTGTGGAGTCTGCTGTAAAAAGTTATGGATGGTGCATATTTCTGTTACTAATTCCTGCCTCAGATCAGGTTGTTCAAAGTCCCAGGTCAGACAGGCTTTGAGCAACCTGATCCTGGTGAAGGACACCCCAGTGTATGGCAGGGGGGTTGGAGATGTTTAAAGGTTTCTTCTAACCCAGACCATTCTGTGATTCTACTCTTAATACTACCTTATTGATTCTGCTGTGGGTATTTGAGTTACCACACTGGAAAAATGTGAAAACCTGGATTTGCAGACAGGTAGATGTACAAGATCTGTTTACCACTTTACCTTGCACAAGGTCAAATATTCATCAGTGCCAGAATAGAGGCTGTGACAACTCCAAATTCCAGGTTTTCAAAGCGCTGGGAAATACTTTATTTCACACAACTAAATGAATTATTAAATGGAATAAATCTGTATTGTGTGTGGACATAAACACAAAATAGGCTGAAACTGAGTTCTCTCATTTTATGTTTTTTTAAGCAGTGTTCTCCTTAGCTGGTGGATAGTAGGACTTCAAAAAAAAACCCCATATCCCAACTGTCCCCTGAACCATGGGCATAGTGTTGGCTTCTGCTATGTTCTGTGCAAACCCACTGTCCTCAGAAAAGGGGAGCAGTTTTGCCAGCCAGTCTTTCCCTAACTGGGTGCATTGGTCACAGTATTGGTGGCAGACACAGAGGGGGTGTGGAGAAGCCAGCACAGGGCATACAGAGAAGTAATAAAGGATGTAAAGGCTCTACTTTTCCTCTCTTTCCCCTCCCTTTTTTCCTTTTTTTTTTTTTTTTTAATATATATGTATGTTTTAAAATCTCCAGGGTCTGCATCTGGAACAGCTTGTTCCTCATTTCAGTGGCTTGGGATGAAGCCTTGGGGATTTGACTTGGTGACAGCCTTGCTGCACTGCTGGTGCAGTAGCAAGGAGCACTGGTCACTCCTGTGAGGGACACAGCTTTAACTGGCAAAAAACCCTCTTGGTTGCATGTTCAGTAGGCAGAGGAAATTTCTGTGTTCCTAGGAATTAAACCTTATGACTGTGGCTGTCTGAATATATAAAAGAAGACATTTGGCAATTTTACTGGAATCATAAACTATGTATATTACATTGATAAAACTAATTGTTACTTGAGGGATTTATTAGCCAAAGTAGTTACTTTTCTTGAGTATCCAGGATTCAAGACTGACTGACAATTTCTGCTTGCACAGAAACCTCAGGGGTTATGAAATCTTATTAATTGGGAAAGTGTAAGACACAGTTAAGCCATGAACATAACGAAGATGTTTCTAGTAAGACACTCCTGGGATACAGATCTGTGCATTTCAACGAGCTGAAAACTTTCTCTAGCAATTTCTTTTCTGTGAGCAATTGATATTTAATTCATACCACTGAGCTTCCTCAATCAACAAATACAAGTGTGATGAGATCATGGGACAAATGGGTATATTAAAGATCAAGAGAAGATGGATAATTTTCAAATTACTCTGAATTTGAGAGAGACAGACAGTGGGAAAGCTATTCCATATGTCAGGACTTAAGGCCCACACCATTTTTCCGGCAGCTTAATGATTTAGCTCCCTAAACTTTCCAAAATTCAAGTGAGCAGCCGTCAGTGTGCAGGTGTGATACTCTGCTGTTTTGCACAACAAACTGTGAATCCCAGGTACAGCAGTGCTGGCAGCCTTATCACCATTTAAATGCAATCATGGGCTCCTCTCTGCTGGTGACCAGTGGAGTCTGTGTGATCACGGTGAGACACTGCATGTCTTGGCAGGGCTGCTGCTGGCTTCCTTCACACTGGGATTAGTTTAGATTGACTGCAATGAATGTGTTATTTTCCATTTGTTAACACATGGGGACTTGTAACTCTGACAACTGAGAAAAATACACTCATTTATATGACGATTACTCTTGTTTTCTCCGATATAATCTGAAAACACACTCCCTTATCCTTACCTCCTCACTCGCGCCTGCATGGGCCAAAAACTGGCGAAAATTGCAGTACTAATTGTATGATGCTTTCTTTGGCAGCAAGGAAAACACTTCACTAGTATTTTCTATTACAGTAAATTCCAGATGTGAAAATAAAGATAATCCATATTCTTTTAGCAACATAGAAAAAAGCAGAATTATAGCAAAATATTTTTTTTTTTTACTGTGATCAGAAAAATTATCTCACATCTGTTTCTGGCTTGAGTTGGTAAGTTCAATTATTGCAATTAAAACCCATTGGGACACTAAGAGTACAGTATAGCACATTGAGCTACCCTAGAGAGCTGGCGCAGTGTCAGTTGAAACAGAAACCAAAAGTGAGTCTTTGTGTCCCACTACTCAAGGTTCATGATTAACGATCATAAATGTCTGATAAAAATTAAGTTTTTGTTGGAGCTGTCACAACAGAGAGGATGCAACTAATTCAAGAAACTAAAGTTAAATTATAAAAAGTGAACCAATATGTAAATCAATATTGCTTATTTGATTTCATATTTCAGTCATTGTGTTTCATATCCCTAAAGGCCACTTCATAGTGAGGTCATACACAAAATTTTTTTAAATAGGTCTTTGAATTATTGCCTTGGTTTATTTTGTTAGGTGTGGATCTGGTGATTCCTGTATATGCCTTCATCATCCTGAGGTTTGGCCAGTACAGGGAAAGATCCAGCCCTGGCCTACATGCAGAGAGTGGCCACAGACCAGTATCGGGGATGTGGGAGTCCATGTTGCAATAGACAGGAAATAATTGCAAAAATGAGGATTTCCATCCCACTAGCCCCACAATAACTTTGTTCCTAGACTTTAGTGTGCCTTTTTGAGGGAACAATCTGAAATCAGTGTTCTTGCAAGATGGGCTGGGACACTTAACAGGGCACTCTGCAGTGATGCTACTGAATATCTGGATGGAGTTGGAAGTGCCACTTTTGAGCTGCTAATCACTAAGTGGCTTGGGCTATGATTTCACTACAAAAGCTTTCCTTTCTACATGGTAGCATAACAATTATGATCACTATAGATTTTCAAGATAGTTCCTATGATAACAAGAGATAAAAAAGGCTTAATGTGAATCCCATAGTGGAGTTTGCTTTATTGTCCTTTGGTCCATGAGAGCTTTAATTTGCTGACTCTTACCTCATGCTGAAAGATTCCTTTTTTCTGAGGGCTCTGGGGATACAGGAGGATGACAGTTCTGAGGGAGTCGCCTGCAGGCATCATTTCTCAGAAGTTCGTGTGGTTGCAGTTTTACCTGTTGTTTCAATGCCTAGCACCAGGAGTTAAAAGAAACCCATTCCTCTTTGAAGGTGAAAGAAGTCTTGTCTCATGCTTCTTGCAGGTTTTTATTTTGCTTCTGTCTTCCATATGCAGAACAGAAGCCTCTGTGCAAGCTGGAGTCCCCTGGCACAATTTCATGCCTGGCAAAGACTTGCAGGCTTCCTGTTTGATGATTTCTACTGTAAAATCCTGAATCTCTGCAGCCCTCAGGATGGCTGCTGTCATGCTGGCAGGATTGTCTTCTGCTGCGGTCTCCATGGGTTTCACTAGTTTTGCTGCTTTTCAGACACTTTTAAGATATGCCCTTGGTGCTTTGTTGAGAGGCATGTGCACATCACCTGAATCAGCTTGAAGTCACTAAGCTAGAGAGAGAACACATCCTTCATCCTTTCCCAGTAAGTCTCCAGCCCCCAGCAGTCAGCATCTCTTTTTGACTTCTCTTGAACTTCTTGGGTTACTAACATTAGCCCCCGATCCCAGATTTTTTGGCCTGTGAAAAGTTAATTTTGTTTGTGAAAGTAGAAGAAAAATATTGCTTCATTCTGCCCCTTTTTTTCCCCGTGACTGGTGGGCCCTTTGTGTGCAAGGCTTCTCAGGGAAGGTACTGCTCTGGCTGTTCTAAAAAGGCTTTTCCTGGCCGGAAGAAAACTCGCTCAGGGTGTACCTTCCCCAGCTTCTCATCTCACAAGACGGAAGAGCTCTTAGCTATCTCCTGTGACATGAGTCACATTTCTTCTCTCTTAGTATCTGTAGAGCTTTCTTTTCATTAAAATTTTTTACTTGCCTCCTCGTGGTCCCTCTCCAGGATTTTGACTTACATTCAGTATTTGTACTGGATTTTGCATTTCCAGAGTGCCTTGAAGCTAATGAACTCACCACATAGATTTTACTGACATTTTTCACAATTGTTAGTGACAGATCTTGGGAGCATGGTGTAAGAATTCAGTCTGATATGTTGATGTTGTACTTTAAGATAAGCACAAGCATCACAAACTACTGCAGCTGTTTTGGAGGTATTGATGAAAAAAATGAAGCCTTTACTCTGGTCCTATTAGAAATGTTTCAAAAGCTATTCTATGCTGCCAGTCCTCTGTTCCCAGAGCTTTTCAGCAGTGCAATATGTGGCTTTTCCTGCATTTTCTGTTTATCAAACCCATCTAGTTTTTGGTCTGCTCTGTCTGCCTGTGCTGAACTTCTGTATTGACCAAGGGTCAGTGTCTCACACTGAACCTCAGTATAGTGATTTCAAGAGATTAGCTGTTTCTTTTCCTTGGAATGGCTTGGATTTCCTGGTGTTTAAAGCAATGTTTGTTGTTGTTGTTGTTAGTATTCCATTCATCATAAGCTAAAGTTACCTGTGCAATCATCCCTTTGGCCAAAGTCTAATCAAGAAATTATAGCATATTTGGTCTTAATACATCTGGTATTAGCCATTGTCACCAGACAGCATCCCAGTGCGTGACTACCTTTACCCTGACAGTGGTTTTGCCAAGGCTACTCTGAATAATTAATTTTTCTGATTACTTCTGAAGGAACCATAAGCATCAAGACCTGATCTTTTCTTTCTTGTTTGCAGCTAGCTCTGATGTATCTACTGGCTATCATCCTGCCCCTCCCCACTCTTCTCCCCTGGAGCCCCAGCAGCTATGTTTGTCCACCGTGCTGTTTTGTGGAGTTCAGGCAGTTGACTGTGACTAATTTTTCAGCCACTGTACTATCACATTACACCATTAAATGTACACCAATTATTTTTTTAAGCAATTTTCTGTGGGTATAATATTAGAAGAGGAGAAAGGAGTTATTCTCTTCAAAAACGCTGCTAACCACCTGTGAAGGGAAAATTCACCAATGCATGTGGCGTTAAGGGTAAATCTGAGACTGTGAACTAACACCTGCTTCTTTCCAGTGCATGTGGGGTCCACAGCTCGGGTAACCCCGGCACAGAAAATTGCTTTTTGTACAGTTTTTGGGTCTTCTAGACAACATAACATGATCTGTGCAAGGTAGAGTCTGAAAGCAGGCACTGAACCCATATATAGGAACTTTGCAGCAGTGTTCAGTGGGCGGGTAATTTAAGCAGAAGACAACAAGCACAGCTGATGGGATTTGTTTGTTTCGTATGCCCGTGTTTCTGCGGGGCTGGAAAGCACAACTGCCTGTGCTTTGTAGCTGTTCGTGTGCCCTCACCTTGTCATGTGAATTTGACTTCACACATGCTGATTTTTCTGATAAAAACTCCTGACATTCTTGCATTTTGCTTGTTAAAACCGCCACATCTTTGCTTCATTGTGCTTGGCAGCTTTCACAAATACATTTAGCCATCTGTGGTTGTAGACCAAATACTGCCTTTTCTTCACATGTTATCATCAACATTACTGTGACTAATCTTTAGCGCCGGTTCCTGCATCATTCTGGATAAACAAACGAGACTAGTTGTAGCTTGCAGCTATCAAAATTCTTTCGTGGTTTATTTAATAAGAAGTGATATGTTTTTACAGATTTGAAGAATGGAAAGAAGAGTACTGGAAAACCCCTGTTAGATTAATGGGTTGTACAGATCTCCACTGTGATCTGTTGCAAAATTAACACAGGCAGTTGGTAATGGCTTTCATTGCCATGGCAGAACAAGAGACACATCTTTAATAAACTATTTGTTAAATGATGTAGTCTAAACCTATGCTTACGTTAATCCATTGTCATCAGGGAAAATCAGTTCGGTTGAAAGGATGTACTGGGAGGGAAAATGGAACAGATTTGGAAACTATTTGTACTTAATGATGTTTGTTGATTCAGCTAGGGCATTATTACAGGCAAATTTCTCCTAATTGGCATTCAATTAGGGAAGAGTTCTGAAAGTATTTTAATCTGATGAGGTTCTTTTGGCCTTATTTCTATATTTAAAATTTTTATCTATTTTGGAGGCTAAAGTATTTCTTACAGATACACAAACCCAGGTATTTACTTACAGAAGCAAATAGAGGGCAGAATATATGTAATACATGTATCAAGAAAAAAACATTGTAATATTTAAGTCATTCTCTGCTTTAAAACCTCACATGACCAAAATTTATTTGTGCTCATTGAAGTGACTTCAAGTCCAAAAACTAGGAGAATGCCATGAAATAATATTTTTATTACCCATCAAAGAATATATGCATTCACATTTAAGAGAGCCATTATAGAAAATTATTAATATTTAAATACTTGTTTTAGAAACAAAAAAGGCAAGTTTATAATAATCTGGTTTAGAATGTGCATTTCCCATAGATACTTAAACCAGCCAGAAACCTGCAATCTCCTGTTTGGCAGATGCCATCCTTTTAAAGCTTTATCAGTGATCTAGTTTAACATGTCACGTTTGGGTCTATATCCGGAAACAGGAGGATTTCTGACTTCAACGTGCCTTTAATATAATTTCACCTCAAGGAGGTGGGGCCCAGCTTTGTGCAGAGACAGGCCCTGGAGGCACTGGAATAGCAATAACAGGAGGAATAGCTCAGGGCATGAGGAATAATGACACACTCGTGGTTGCGGACACTGCTTGGTGGTGTCTCTGTAGGAGCTCATCCTCCATGGGTTGACAGAGAAAGGACAGGTTAAGGGAGAGACAAACCCACATACCTGACCTTCAGAGCTTCAGAAATTTCCTGGAATGTGCAATCCCTGCCAAACAGGGCTTCCTAACAACCCTTCCTGCCCATGTAATCCACCCAAGCTACACTCAGTTTTACTGTTCATTCTTTATAAACACAGATTGATAAAAATGTGTTCAGGTTTTTTTTCAAGTGGTTCAGAAAAAGTGAATACACTGATCCAGAGAGAAAACACCAATGTAAAGTGAGAAATAAGATCAAGGCAGGACAAGAAAACCAGTAGGTTTGTATCAAGAAGGAAGAGTGACTACATTTGTACAAAACCCCTGACTTCAGGGTCAGAATGACCTAAAATGAACTACCTCTTTTAACAATTTACATCAAAAGCAAGGAAGAGAGCATGTAGAAGTGTCTGCTGGGGACATTTCATACAGCCACCATATGTCACAGTCACAGCACTGACACGGAAAAACTGAGTCATTGCTTTAGGACGCAGGAGAGATGGGGCTTTCCTGGCACACAAAAGAAGCATCATGTGAAAATCCACACGTGTTTTGTAACCCAAAAAGAAATAATACTGTGGAAATTTTAAAATACAGGTTGCATGCTTTTTCAACAGTGAAGTATGACCTTCAGACTCTACATGACAGTGGGTGCCATTTGGTTTCCATCAAAGTGAATAGCAGGCATATCTAACGGCCTTAAACAGTGTTTGGATGCAAGACACAATATCTTGGCTGTTTCTGAATTAGGTTTGTATGTATTGGCTGACATTTAGGAATTGATGTCCAACAAGCTGATATCTCTGGAGCCTGCTCTCTGCATGTCAGCTGAAATGGAAGCAGATCATCCCAGCGGCCCACACAAAGGGGTGCAGAATACTGCTACCTGCTGTCCACACACTGACACCACAGAAAACAGTAAGGATGGAGCTGTGGACCAGACACGGTGTCAGAGCTAAGAGTGTCTAGTGGGAAAGAAGCTTTTTGAGAAGTGCAGTGTAAATGATTTAAGTACTTTTCCCTCTTGCATTGTCATCTAATTTTAAAAATCCAGTGGTGACACACACCAGCAGTAGGAAAGGTTAAAAGCTGACTCAGTGCTACAATGACTGTAGGATTTTAATGAATCTCAGTCTATAATACACACCTGCACGCCTGGTGCAGTATATACTGAACTACTGGAGTATATTCAGTCTAGGTAAGCTACATTTCAGTCCATCCAGAAGCAAAGCTGACAAAGTTTCTCATTACGTAGCCACACCAGGTGCTCCATTAATCTGTCTGGCTGGTTCTTAAGGTGAGAAGTTGTAAAGCACTGGCTTTACCTTATGAAATCTAAAGTAACCTAGGCCTGGGAGAGCTGCTCTCAGTGTGATCCTTGGGGGGCTTGTGCCAGAGAGATGTGAGAGCATCTTCAAATCGTGAGAGGGAATTGTAAGAATACGATGTACCCTGAATAATTTTCTTCTAAGTTCTTAGCAACTTTGCCAGCACTCACTCAGATAATCTGGTAGTATTCAGGTGCATAATCTTTCTTTTGGACTGTTTTAAGGGAAGTGAGAGATTTTTTTAGAGTTGGCCTCCATGGGGTGTTTAACTGCCAAAAGCTACAGGCTGTATTTGCAGTGGATTTGTGAAGGTACATATACTTTGGAAGAGATTTGGAATCCTAATTTGATGGACTGATCATTTTAATGCTCTTTATCGTTAACATCTGAACTAAATTTAAGTTTGCATTTTCGTTTCTAAATATTAAGAGTCTGCTTTAGGGAGCAACGCCTACTGTTTTCATTCTTTCACATTTACTCAGCTTCCTAAAATCTGACCTCTTTCATTTGGGAACCTGTCACTTGGCTCTCAGCTTTTCAGTGTCAGTCTGAATTTCATTATCATATTAAAAAAAAATCTTTTTATCAGGTCTTCCACTGAGATCTAATGCCTTCTTACTAAACTCACAGGCAGATTTTGAACTACTATTTTAAATCCAGACATGCTTATACCTGCTGTCTACTTTTCATCTGTTTAGAAGAAAATAAAAATTAACATTTCCAAAATTTTGCATATGGTGATAGCAGATCCTATAGAGGTTTGAAAATCATTGTAGACTATTGATTTTCTCACAACAGAAAAGTAATGTCTCAGCAAGCACCATTCAGCATTACAAAGTAATGCAAATGGATGCACAATAAGCTTTTTAATTCTTCTCCTCGGCACAGAAAATGCATTTTTCCAGTGTGCAAGGCCTGAGGAACAAGCCTTGTCACCTGCCATCTGTCCTAAGAAAGAGATGTAACTCCACACCATGTGCAACACCCATTCTCCTGCTGAGGGTGGAGGTTAGACACCATCCTCTGCCTTCTTACAGTGAGAATATGAAGTTCATTTGAAAGCTCCTGGAGTGTTGCTCTTTCAGCACACCAGATCTCAGTCTCTGTGGGGCTCCCCTGCCAAAGTAACCTGTGATGTTCTTACCCCGATATTCCTCCATAACCATGAGATAGTGGCACTCTGAAAATTCACTTCTTTCCTCAGCTTTATGTTCCTTCAGACAGTCTCAATGCAGACATATTTTTCATGTCACCATTATGAAAACATTTTGCAAAACGTTCTGTTTTCTTTAACGATTGAAAAAGAATTTATGATTTCCCCTTCATCAAGCAATGTATGTGCTGCCTTAAATCACAGTTTGATAGATCTCTGAATGACATGAGTAATTAACAGTCCCTTATAGGGGCTTTATAATAACCAGTAACATTAAAGGGTAGGAATAAACCAGGAAATAAACCAATAATTAAACCAATAAATCTTTTAAACATAAGTGGATTAAAAGCTCCTTTGAAAATAAGCATGTGCACTAGCCAACATCTAAATGATGGACTTTGTCCAAGAAATTCATATGATGCTGAACAGAAGATGCAACAAATGTCC
This sequence comes from Gymnorhina tibicen, assembly GCA_013399875.1. Taxonomy (NCBI): domain Eukaryota; kingdom Metazoa; phylum Chordata; class Aves; order Passeriformes; family Artamidae; genus Gymnorhina; species Gymnorhina tibicen. The sequence goes on along the minus strand of VXAZ01001305.1, from coordinate 583,547 downwards.
ATCACACAATGGGATTAGTCTTGGTGGTTTACGTGATAAGAAATACATATTCTGCCTGGCAAACATTTCGTAGCAAAATGCCCCTGTGGTTTGAAACCATGCTGGTCAGGCGTGCGTATCAGCCAGTAGTGCAGGTCAGTAAGAGCAGGTCTGCAGAGCAGAACTGTTTCTACTGAAGACCTGACATCCTTTTTATGCATTTTTTGTGATTTTATTTGGACTCATCTGAACTTGTCCAGTGTGGTGAACCTCGTGGTGCTGTTGGGAGTATTATGGATGCACTGCTGGAGGATATCTTGCACCTGTTTTATCCAGTTTGTGTACTTGGACACTATTATGTGGAGCAAACATGAGGGCAGCAGGGACTACAGCTAGGTTCAAATCCAATCTTCTCTCCCCATCTGAGCTAAAGTAAGAACATAGATATGCTCTTCAGTGAGAAAGAAGGACAGGAAAAAATGCCCTTAAATACTTGCTGCTCTCAGGATGTCTTACTGTGCATCACACTTTCTCATTCTCGGGTTAGAGCTGCAGCCTTGGTTACCTGCACTGCTCGGGTCATGCGGGGGGAGGTACAAGGTTTTATTATTAGATGCTATCAGGACTGGGCTCAAGGTAAATCACACTCTACTGCCAAGTGGCTGAAATACAGGGATTACCCCACTGCCAGCCCCTGCTGAAGGGGGCACTATCATGCCCTGGGCAGAGCCATGGCCAGTCACCACTGCACTGCACAGGGGCTGGCTGAGATGGGCTGCAGATGCTGCATCTATAGACACAGTGAATTTACAGTCATTTCCGTGATAGAGCTGAAAGCCTGTCAGGAAGTATCATATATGTATAAGTATTCTGTAAAAATCTGAAACAATGTGGCAGGACTTTGTTTTGATATACTTGAATCTGACAGTGCAAACTTTATGTTTTTTAGAAAGGATATTATGGTATTGATATTCCAAAGTTGATATTGTTTCTAGAAGTAAAACTATATGTGTTATAAAAGACTCAAATGACTGGATAAATATTGCTAAGTGCCACTTCAAGAATGAAATGCAGAGCTGGAGTACACCCACACATAAATAAAAATGCTGTCTGCTGGTAGTTCTTTATTGTGTTTAGCAGAGAGCTAAAAATGCACATTTGAATAGGGACTTGTATCACTGTCTTATGTGTAGATCTTTGAATATACAGAAATCAGAGCCTCACAAGCTTAGTTCACTCTTGGATACTTGAATACATTCAAATAATTTTCTTACAGTCTTGTGGAAAAAATGAAATTGAAAATCTTCAGCTAGCTTTCTAAGGATAGTCCACAAAGATTATGGAGTTTTGAGTCCAGGAATTGCTATAGCCATGATTTCAAAATAAAAACAACAGTATCACTTTACCAGGCTCCAACACATGGAGCACAGTTGCAGCCAAAGGTGTTATTTTGGTATGTTTTGTTAAAAGAGATCTAGATAAATTCAGGACAAAACTTTGCCAATAAATGAGCCATTTCAAGACACAGACTTGGCATGTAGCCTAGCCAGTTTGCAGTTGTGAGTCACGTATTACAGAGATACTCAAAGAGATTCTTTTGTTTCTTTGTGAGCCAAATGTGCTTTGCAATTCTTACTGCAGCAACTCTAGAGCTTGTAGGCTTTGAGAAGTAATTTTAGGATGGTCCCAAGGACACTAGTTGAAAATAAATCTGTCTGAAAACAATAAATGAGATTGTTTGGTTATGTTTTCCACGGCGTTTCTTTTTTCCTCCATCACTGAAAATTTGCACACTGTTCCTGCAATGTGTTCTCTACAAGTCATTTTGCAGTTTGGTGCTTGCTTCTTCTGTTTGCTGCTTCTCTGGCTTTGATATTTCTTTTATGAAAGTCCACAGAATTTCAGTATCAAGCACAACAAAGCAACTATTTAAAGTGTAGATTTTTCCCTCATTGTCTTCATTCAAAGTATGGCCAAATATCAAGATAAGTTTGCAGATCTAATTTTTATTCCTTCAGTTCAAAGTCTAAACTTTCTTAAAATGTACATGCTTACACTGACACTTGTCTTACTAAGCTTGCTTTTGATCAGCCAGTGCTAATATACAGACTATGACACAACTTACCATAATGTTATTCAGCAACTAGAATTGGCAGCTTGGGAGAGAAAAGAGAAGGATTTATACTATGTAAAAATATCTACCCTGTATTATTGTATTGTGCATTTCATAGAAGACGAATACCTGGGAGAAAAAAAATGAAGAAAAATGTTCATGATTGCTTGAAAGACTGTAGCAGATCGAGGTGTATCACCTCTAAAATAAAAATGCCCTAATATAAATCTGTTCTCTTTTAGCTCTATTCATGGTTGTGTGTGGTTTTCTGGCAGAAACTTCAATTGTCTAGACCTGGTTTTGGTGATCCCATAGGTGTGGGGTCAGTGTAAGGAATAATACAGCTGATGACCGGGCATTTAGGGGTATGTTGAATTATTAGAAAGTATTAGGAAACAAAATTATTTTAGAAGTATGAAATCATGAGTGTTTGTCACAGAAATTTATTTATACTAAATTAAACTTTTCTAAGCCTTTCAGATTAAAACAAGGGTAGATTCATCCTTAAGTCTTGCTTTAAACTTCCTTGAAACATGAAAGTGTATGACACAGCTGATGGGGTATCCTCTTGCTGAACTTTTCAAACTGAATGTCAAAATTTATTAAATTGATTGGAAGCCATGACAGGAAAGTGGTTTGGGGACCAAGTGTCCTTCTAGTCACCATTCAGAAGCCACAAGATGGAGGATGGTGAGTGGCAGCTCAGGAGAGGAGGCTCTGTGCTCTGGTAGTGTGGTGATGAGCCAAGGCTGGTTTTGGCATGCACATGGGTGGCAGAAACCTTTACTGAGCACTTAGAGAAGACTTTTGGCAGTCTTGGCAGGTCCTAGAAGACGTTGAAAATGAGAAGGAGCAAAAATGCTCCCTGGAAAGTCAGAGGAGGGAAGAGTATGCAGTCAGTGCCTTTGGTAAAATAAACTGAAGCAGGGTATGGGCTCTGCTGCGCTTCAATTGACTGCTCTGCGATGCCTTAGTTTTGAGAATAAGATTTCCTGATGTCCCTCTGAGGTCAGGAGAGAGGGGATGCAGAACACCTGCGTGTACCATTCCCAGGGACTGGCTCAGCCTCTCCTCAGCACCTCCCAGTGGCCTGCAGCCCACCTTCAGTGCATGTTGCTTTGTCCTCCATCCTCCGACCCATCAGAGATAAGCAGCTCAGCAACCTTGCGGATTTTCTGTGCTGGGTTATGTTGCGGTGTGTAATTTCTGCGTTGGCATGACAAGCCGCAAACCTTCCCAGAGAGCGCTGCGGGGCTGCCTCGGGGAGAGCGGCTGCTCCGCTTCCCATAGCCCTTCTGGGCGGCCCCGCACTGTCCTGGCTAGCTGTCGGCTCCACAACACGGTGGCGATCAAGGAGGCGAGAAGGGTCTCTGCATGGGGACCTCAGAAGAACTTTATTCACACGATGACGTGCAGGTTCCCCGAAGCAGAGAGCCAAAATGGCAGGGAGTTTGGGATTTTATATGGGGACAAGGGGGGCAGAGAGAGCACATGGACTAATGGTCTCAGGGCACAGGGGCGGTACATGGGTGGAATTGGGGTACCAGAACCAATAGGGAAAACCCAAGGGAGTGGCCAGGACTAGGGGCAGGGAAAGGAGAACAATGTGGGAAGGGCAGACATTTAGTAAGAAAAGGAGTGGGGAAACACAGCACTACAGGGTTTTGCTACAAGTTCTTTTGGTGAATACGGACTCGTGTATGCATGCATGTTTTCCTGCACATGAAAACGTGACTGGGAATGAGCTAAACCTTCTTGTATTGTCTGCTATTTCCATGGTCTGAAGGGTGGTGTATTGGCAGATACGGTCGCCATGGAGGGCTGGGCCAAAAACTGAGCTGGGCATCAACAGATCAGTGGGGAGAAAGGAGCACTCCATGAGGAGCCTGCCAAAGTCCCTGCTGCTGAGCAAATGGCTCTTGTGTTCCAGCCCATCTGGAGTTTTTCCATTCCCATGGCTCCATTTTTGTATAGACGAAATTGTAATAATAAGGCCTTTTTGTAAAGTTTGTAAAGGCACAGATCACCAGTACACATAGAAGAGAGGGTTTCTTTTTGCTGTGCCTGAGTGTGGTTTTGCTGCATGGTGATAGTCGTGCTCTGCAGCACATCTGATCTGGGAAAGGTGTGGGGTATTTGTGCACGCTGTAGGAGATGCAAGTGAATGAATGCAGCTGTGAATCAGGTATCTCGATTGTTCCCCTCTAATCTTTCAGGTGGAGATAGGCCTCTTTCAATAGATACAAAAACAGGGAAACCAAATGCAAACCATAAGATCCGAGAGCAAAATCCTTTCGCCACATCAGGGAAAGCATCTCCATGGCATCAGCAGGGTGAAACCCACTTCAGGCCGCATTACACAGGGGTGTGCACTGAATACAGTCAGAAACACTTACAATTATGCATGGCCTTATCAGCTGAGGTAGCTCCATAGGGTCCCGTGGGTGCCTGGCAGATGCTGAGGCCCAGTGAGGATTACGGATGCGGGTGTGCGGTGTCAGCAGCGGCTGAGCGGCGTCCGTCCCCGTTAGGGTACCTGGCTCTTTCCCTCCCTGAATTGCCAGCCAAAGCCTCAAGCATAGATGCCTTTCTAGAAAGGCAGTCAAGCCTGCGTGTGCACAAGGGTAATGTTCTCTGTCTCTGACCTTTTCAAGCTCCCAGGAGAGATGAAAAGAATTGAATCCCTGCCAGGGGAAGGGTTTAAATTGAAATGACAATTCTGGGATTAAGCAGCTGTCTGCCAGTGCTTTTGGTAACCTAAACTGCATCTTCTTCCGTTCATTTTCCTGTCCTGGGTCCTTTAGGATTGCTGTTAAGAAAAAGTTTAAATTAGCTTTGTTTTCATCCTTTATAAAAGCTACTGTTTCTTCAATGTTTGCACTCATCTAAATGGATAAAATCAGTATTGCTGTACAACTAGGACAATTCCAAAAGAGAGAGGGGGCAAAGAATAATTTCTTGTCTCCTGTGGTGTATGGACCCCAATGTCCTTTGCTGAGAGGGACAGTAAGGAGTTACCACTCTGCTGGGGAGGAAAATCCCAGCAGAAAGGCTGGGGCAGAGCCAGACACCTGCAAGGAAACTCGGTGCCTGAGCCAGAGCCACAGCTCATGGTCATGTTGTGCCTTGTCCTCCTTGTGTCTAGTGCTGATTTAGCAAGGAAGAGAAGCACACGTGAACGATGAGCACATGCTGTGTACCGCTTGCAGGTTTTAGTGTGCTTGCTACAGAATTAGAAGATCTGTCTCCTTGCTGAACTCTGATTTGCATTTCAGATTGCAGGCTCTATTTCCTTTTCTATTTCAATAGTAGAGATGCCATAAAAGAGTCTAGTTTAAAAGAAAATGGTTTATTTCCTTTGTTTTGCTTAAAGAATGGTAAGAATCTATGAAGAAGTACAATTTTTCTTTTTTAATGCTTTTATTTTAATGATTTTACTTCTTGCTTATGTGTTGATTCTTTTTCAAGTTATGAATATGAAATGCAGTTGATTTAGAAACCTTTTCTGAATCACTTTTGCGTTTTCCATTGATAAACAAAAAACCCAACAAAGAGACAGCATGGCATGGTAGCTTCTGCGGTAGCCATGTACCGGCACAAATCTGTCACCAGCTGCCTCAGTTTCTCCCCCATCCAATGATACATGACTGTAACTCTTAGGAAAGTTTGAAAACCTCGAAGTGGTAGAGGCAGCAGCTGTAGTAATGGCAGATGGTATGTGGTTTGTCAACACAAGTGACTTGGATACTGATGCCTGTATTGCACGTGTTGCCTGGGAAACCCATGTACAGCGTGATGGGTTTGTAAAACCCACTGTGTGACAGAGTGCAGCTCTGTATATAAGGAAAAAGAACAGATTTCCTACCAGCCCTCAGCCAAGGTGAGAAGGTAGCTGGGATACCAGGGCACATCACGATGAGCAGAGTCACAGCCATATGCAAGCTTGTGTTTCTGGTGTGCAGCTTGGACTGCGGACAGTCCCTTTTATTACAGGCAACCACTTAGATTTTTTTTTCTTCATGAATGCTTAATGCAAAACATAATTAGGCATGGCAGGTGAATGCCAGGTCTGGAATTAAGACCTGAGCTTTCCTGACTTTCATTTTAACGCTCGTATTACCAGACACTGGAAAGGTTTGCAAGTACTCTTGGCACAGGTAGCTGAACACCTTGGCTGGCACGGGGAGCAGCTGCCCTGCTGGGAGCCCATGTGCTGTGCCGAGCTAGGAGGCAGGGCTGGGGTAGTCACTGCCAAAAACTGGCCCCTGCTACAGCATTACTGGTCAGGAAAAGGTCTTGATGTTGCACTGTTGAAAATGAAGTTGTAATCTTAATGTTTCCTTTTTTTATTTTTTCCTTGGTCAAATAATCAATCTGTTGCTGTAGGGAGCAAACAGGAAAAGAATAGGTAAGAGTGGAATGGGCTTGTTCCTTGTGGGATAATGCTGATACACTTGGTTTTCCGTTTTTCAAATCTCTGAGTATGTCAAATATGCAACTACGCAAAGATGTCCAAAATGTCATCAGGAAGAAAAACCCAATAAAATAGACTCCATGTTAAAACAAACTTGAAATATATTAAACTCTATTTTTATATCTCTGTAGCTGTAACCAGTACTCCCACTCACCCCAGTGAAGTGAAGGCCATGGAGAGCTACCTCTGCCCATCACAGACTTAGGTTTCCTTCTGAAAATGTTCTGTGCCGTTGCTCATCCATCCGTAATCAAGTTTATCATGGGATAAAAAGGTGTTTCATTGTATTTAAATGCACAAATACCTTTTAAAAACATGTAGTTTGAGAGTGGTGGGTACTCTTGGTAAATATATGAGCTGTATTGATTATCAGTCCAGATATTTTTAAAAATTACACCCTTTTTTTTTCTTAAAAAATGTTCTAGAATAACAGGGCTTTCAAAGCTTTTTTCAAAACAGTATTTCTGACTGATTTTGTTTGGCCAGTGAGCTGTAATCAATTATTAACAGTACTTCCAGTGGGATGTGTATTTGGACATGAGTCTTTAGCTCGTCAAAGAGAACAGAATCAGGGAAAGACATTCCAACAAATTACAATTCCCTGAATGTAGTACTTTGCTACAAAAAAAAAAGCCTTAAATTTAAAGCTGACTTGCAGTAGCCTATTTCAGGTCACGACAGTACATCATCAAGGTTTCAGGAGTGCTGAAATGTATTATTAAAAAAAAAAATTGAAATAGTGTTACAATGTTTTGAGGAGCTCAAAATGAACCATTCTTCTTGCAGTTCTGCTTGGAAATATTTTCTGAAAGTGGGACTTTTCACAAAAAGGAAATTCCAGACCTTGTTTATCTCTAAACTTGAGCCATCCTGTATACGCAGAATGACCCATAATCAGATTTATTACCTGTGTAAAATGCTATATCTTCTAGGTGGCTCTTCTGCAGTTGCTTCCCCTAAGGGAACAGTACATTTTCATGTGACAGTTTTGTTCTAATTATAACTGGTCAGATTCAGATACCTTGATGGCTTTGGAACTACTAATTTTAATCAGAACTGAGCACACCAGGACCATGTCACAGACTAAGCAGTCAAACCTGCGTCTGTGAGCTGTGGTCAGAGGACATAAGGATGTTTAAATCAGGGAAATTACCCAAAGAGCAAATATGATCCACTATTTTTACAGACAAAAAGACACAAAGTCAAGGGGGTAAATGTGTACAGGCTGGTAGCTGTCATAATTTAGGAGTCGCAGTTGTTTAAAATTGCAGGTTTTCGAGGGCAAGCCTCAGCTGTCATTACAGCTATTGTTATTATCATTATAATTATTTTACCAAACCAGGCAGTATTTTAGGCTAAAAAAAGCTTTCCAACTCTGTTTTCTCATTGCCACTGTATGGTGCCCTCTGCACCTGCTGAGTTGAAATTCTACTTTAAAATCTGCTATAGTAGGAAACAAAGGTCTTTGACAGAGGAAGAGAAGTGCCTTGGAGAGGATGGCAGCCCATCTTGGGATTTAAATAAGCTGAAGCACCTGCTGAACCCTTAAGGACTGTGTTAATCAAAACCCAACCAACCAGACCCAGTGGGGCAGGGTCAGCTGTGGAGAAGAGGCCTGGGCATTGCACAGGTAACTGCAGCTCTGAACCCGCTCTGGAACAGGGACAGTGCAAGTTGCAGCACGCCAGGTAACTGCTGGTTCCAAGGATGCTGCCTGTGAAGGATGTCCCTGTTCCCCAGGCCCCTCTGCTTCCCACCAGCACTGGTGGCTCTGCCCAAACCCTGTGCTGGGGCTGTTCGTCATCACTTAACCGCAGGAACAAAGCTTTCATCTATTGATCAGTGATAATCTAGGCAACATTTAAAACTATGACCTGCAAGTCAGCTCATCACTGACATCGTAGCTCATGACCATTCTTGATAAGATGCCCACTGCACCTCTTAATTTTAGGGCACTTCAAGAGAAGAGCTTAAAATATGTACATTGCTAATGAAGGATTGAAGGCCTAATTAATGTTGTTATGCTGATGTGTTTGTCCTCCATTTCCACACATTTGTCTCTGAACCTTGGCTGCTTACTGGAAAGCTTCAGATTTATTCCAGTGCAAATAATAGAGTACCGTAAATCTTTGTCTAATCTGTTTCCCAATTGAGGAATTGTATTTAGTTTTATAGAAATACCAGCTGACACCTTCAGTTTCAAAAGCAGTTACATGTAAGTGTGAAAATCACTCCCTCTTCCCTGCCCCAGTGACATAAGTTCCTTTACAAAGACTGTTATGTTTGGATAAAGTTCTGTTTACATTTTTTAAGGGTTTTCCCCTCTTAAATTATAAAAGAAGAAAATAATTTAGACTTTTTGTGGTGTTTAACTGCAGCAATGTTTTTATATGCAAACTCTTAATATAAAATTTTTACAAAAAAGACTCAACCTCATAATTATTGTTCAATGAAGATGGTAAGTAAAAATGGATAATTGAACTTAAAAGCTTTATTTTGAAGTCGAAGAAAGAATTATGTTGTATAAATTTGACTCACAGAAGAGCAATTTTATACAATTACAAAATGGTTGATGTGAAAACAACCAACTGAGGAAACAGCCAATATCACCAATAAGCTGTATTGGAATAAGTTGCTGAGGTGTTAAAGCATCATTGACAGGCACTTGTGAGCAAATAGAGCTAAGGGGAGAGACTGCTCATCCAAAAACTTCTACCATTCCTTGAAGACTCTGTAGGGTGTTCAGGATGATGAGTGAATCTGGAGGAAAGCAGACCAAAAAAAAAGTGTTTTACAACACCTTTTACCACATTTACAGCATCTAAAACTAAAAAAAAAAAGGGACATTGGATGATCTCATCCTTTCCTTTTCTAATATAGAACAATTTGTCTCTTTTAAGAAGCATTTACTAGCCTGTCACTCTTCCCTTAAGCACACTGTAGTTAAAGTAATTTTTATAAATAATGGAATTGAAGGTATTGATTACTTTCAAATTGCATTAGTTTTGCATAATAGGATATTGGCAGCTGAGCTATGATAAAATTGCATATTGTATTTTAGTTGAGTTGACAGAGGCCAGACTTATTCCCAGTGCCAGCGTGGCCAGCAGGTACTGCTGCCACCCACAGGGAAACCTCACTTGGCTCTTCAAGCAGGCCTTTACAGTGTTTCACTTGATACCAAGCAGAGCTCCTTATAAAATGAGGTTTGAAAAGATGGCCCTGAGTCAGTAGGACATCCTTGTGCAGCTTGCTGAAAAGCATAAAGTTAGGGCTGACTACATATATATGGAAAAGATGTAGACTTCTGAAAATGAGAGGTAACATTCTTTTTGCCTGAAGGAGTCTTCTTCCACCAGCTTATCCTTCAATAACATTCAAAATTATTTTTAGGTTGCAATTTGTACCTCTGGTGGAGGGTGTCAGATAATGTTCTAAACTTGAGCACTGGTCTGACCCACAAGGTATCCTTGAAAGCATTTTTTCTATGTAAATGAAAAAATTGGTTCTCCTTTTCCAGAGTTCTAATGGAATTATTCCATTGCTGCAGGGATTTATTAGGCTTTTAATTAGCTTCTTACAAGTATTGCGATTCATTTACATTTCTGATTATGACACTTCCTTGTGTGCCTTTTGAACTTTTATAATTCTATAATTGCTTGGCTAAATAGTTAGGACTGAGAGCCCCACCACAGGTTCATTACACATCCAAATTTTTCCTTCTCCTAATTTTGAGACATGAACACATCAAGAATACAGGACAAACCTGTATATATAGAATATCTTCCTTCCAAATATGCCAAGGGTAAATGTTCCAATAAGGAGAAGAAATGATCCAGGGTGCTTTAATTATGCTTTACCAAAACCAAACCCCCAAAACATAGGGTAAATGTGTAAGAAGAAATATGAGCATATGCCCATGCACACATTGCTGCACAAGGACCTCTGAAATTACAAATCCTAGAACATAATCCTGGAAACTTCTCTGCTGACAGTAAAAGAGAGCAAACATTAGTGCTGTAAGAAATATGTCTAAGTGATTCAGTGTTTAGTTGTGATTCTTAGCACAAAGCAATTAGCCCTAAATTCTTCATGTAAACAGTTAAACTCTTGCATATTCTCTGCTGGCAAAACTAACTTTTAAGACCAACATGAAAATGGTAATTACACTGACATTTGAGCACAGTTTTCCTATCTTCACAGACTTCCATCACAGCCTTTGCTGCTTTATTAAAAGGTTGAAGAATTGAAAGGACTGTTGTCAGCAGAGAAAAAAAAATGAAAAAAACCCAATAAGATACTTCAAGCAGAAACATACAATGCAATGCAAGTGCTCCTATCCATCATATCCATTAGGATCTCATGGCATATTCTGTCACCAGTGGCAATCAGGGTCTTGATTACACCATTAAAATGTCATCTGTCTTCTCTGTTAGTGAAAAGTGAAAGAAAATATTAGCTATTTGTTCCATCAAATTGGACACCCTCTGTATTTTGCACATACTCATCTTGAATGTATCTTTTAAATAAATTCAATTGCTGTTCACTTCTGGATGCAGGAACCATCAACTTGCATTTTTGCAGTTGTTATTTTCATGTAACTTTTAATCTTGAAACTCCATCAGATTTTCCACCACATTTTAAAGCCACTCCTTCTATAAGTTTTCAAGTACTCTGCATCTTTGGAAAGGTACTCAAACAGTTTTTTTGGAAGTTGTATTTAGAGACAATAATTATCTTAAACATCATTTGACTGGTGCATTAGCAAAACCATTGTCATGAATAAATACCAGTAATGAGCTGACAGAAATACTGTGAAGTGTTTGATGTTGTCCTGTTTTCAGCTAGGATGGAGTTAATTTTCTTCCTAGTAGCTGGTACAGTGCTGCCTTTTGGATTTAGTATGAAACTAATGTTGACAACACCGTGATGTTTTGGTTGTTGCTAAGTAGTACCTTTTTCTGTTTCTCCTCCCCATCCCGGGAGGGAGGGAAGGGAGGGAGTGAGTGTCTGCCTGGTACTGAGTTGCTGGCTGGGGTTAAACGTGACAGATGTTTTCTATGTACTTGGTGTAATTTAGTGTAAATACAGTACTTCACAATCTACTAATGGAAAACTTTTATGACTTCTATCAAGAAAAATAAGATAGTTGAATTTTGGGAAAAAAAGATGGGCTTGTTGTGAAGTGACCATCTTTTTAAGTGCAGTGAATTTGAGACACCAAAACAAATAGCTGAACTGGTTAGGAAAAAATAAGACAAATTAAATATAATCCTTTATTTGTTTTAGAGATCCATTTAGAGATCTTTGTCCTCATTCTTGAGTGCCTGAGTACATATGCACAGGAATAGGTTTCACTTGAATATAAGCTCTGAAGCTGTAGATCTGTACCAGTGACAGTCAGATAACTGTAACTATATCAGTGCTCCATGGATTTAGTGCTGGGACTCACGGGTGCCTGTGTGCTCCCAGGGCTGCTCCCGAGCTAGTTGTGAAGAAGATGTGCTCAGAGGCTCCTGGGGTCAGGTTACTTGTAACAAATCTTTCACATTCATGTTGGGAGGAGGACATAATTCTGTAGCGATTATTGGCTTAGCATTTTGTCGTGGTAATTGAACTGCTTGTATTGTTATCTTTGGGGTATAAATGAGAACATCGATGACGTTCCTTTCCATAGGTCTAGCTGTAGTGTGTGAGAGCAATCCAAAATTTCTTGTGGAGTTCTTAGTGGTATTCTTCATGTCCTAGTGGAGAGAGAGATTGCACCCTTGATAGTTGTGTCACTGTCACAGATGTTCACTCTTCACAAGGTACTATTGACCTGATCTAGGTTAGATTCTGTATCACCTCCAATTGTAATTTAAACTCTAGCAGTTTCTGACTCTTATGTCACTTTTCTGTTAGGCTATTGCTATATATTGGGTTTTAAATAATCTTTTTAAAAATAGATTCATATTGAGCTGTCTTTACCAATCCTCCACCATCCAGTCTGTTTTTAATATGAAACACCTATGCATTGATGCTGGTGATGGTGCTGACTTTTAGGTCTTTCAAAGAAGATTGGTAACCATCCTTATGTTCTTTAAGCATTTTAAATGTTTGATTAAATGGCTGCTGATAACCAGAACAAGACAAGTGCAGCATAGTCTTCCAGTAATTCACCGAGACCACTGGGTTATTTGAAGAAATCAATACCTCAATTTATATGACCGAAGGTGTTGAGAAAAAGGTGAGGTGCCACTGAATACTCGCACAACTGAATAATAAAAATACTAAAACGAAATCAAGACAGAAACCAGCTAATCTCAGGAATCTTAATACCATGTCTGACTATTACAACTCAGTCTGCTGACATTGGCTTTATTGATCTATTTAGTATTAAAATATTTAGAGAATGCTCTGTGGCAACATGCAACATACTTGTACTTTTGCCTATTACTACAGTAATTAGCAGTCCTTATTCGGAAGACAGGTGGGTTCACATATGTAGAAGAGAGATGGAACTATTTTCTGAAATTTCCAGTTAAATACTTTCATGAACTCAAATTCAGCCTAACACCACATGACCAGCCATCACCTCACAGCTTATGCTGCCCTGCCACAAACATACGCTTAAAGGCCATAATTTTCAGACCAGCTGCAACTCTTGCTGAAGTCAATGAAGGCTGTGGTGGTTTGGCACCACTTGGATTCATAATCATTCCTGGCACTGAGAAAATAACGTTCGATGGAGAAACTGTAAATTAGAACAAATCTACAGGTTCTTGCTATCAATGGAGTTGATGATCCCTCCGTCTAAATACAGTACAGTAACTAAAGAATTGCTCTGCAACTGAGATAAGAGATGGCGCTTAAATTAATGTTACTTTGGCAGAAAGACTGAATACAATGTAACTATTACCCAGTGATTTGTTAAATACAGATTCAAACGCATGCTTTCTGTGTAAAAGTCCAGTGCATGTTTTTAACAGCATTCAAATATAGTTCTTAAGCTTTCCTCTGAGAACACCAATTCAGAGATCTTGCAGTTCAAACTTACATTGAAAAAAAAAAAAAGGGTCAACTTGGGCTGTCACATATAGGTTCAAATCTATTTGATCAAATTCAGTTTGCTCTGAGTGGATATAAAGAGCAAACCAAGTCACAGTAATTGCATAATGTAAAACATCTTAATCATGGCTATGGCTTATTTATTTCATGGCTGCAGCTGGTGTCGTATACCCATGTATTTCAGTTAAAACCTTTACATCAATTTTTCACTTTCTAAAGAACTATTCAAATACATGGATCTGGCCTGAAAAACACCACATTATCAATCTTCAACTTAGGCTGCTAATGAAAGACAATTTTGTTTCTTTTTAAAATACAGAAATTGAACTGCCTTTGATCAAACAAAGGGAAAGACCAGCTTCTTCCCCATCTTGGAGGACGGCACCATTAACCCTCAGACCCGCATTTAAGATGTGAGATTATTTCTGCGTCACATTTTGCTCATTGTTCTGTTTTCTCATGGTAATTCCTCCCGCTTGCAGCTGAGTCTCAGGCTGTGCTGTGCTCACCACTATGCAAACCCACACACCAGTGCTATCTGCCAGGACCCGTTCCCTCCACACATCCCAAACCCTGAGCCCGGGGTCACAGTCCTGAGCCTGGGCTGGAGGGAAGAGTGTGTGCTTTGCCTCTGCAGGAGGCAATGTGGGCAAGCAGAGCATGGTCTGCTGGTTACTTGGAGCAATCACAGGATATATGTTGCACTTAAATATATGCAAAAGTTCCTGCCCTAGAGAGCTCTGAGGTCCAAACCAGTTTTTCAGGACTCGCGCTATTTCAGATCTTTTATTGGGAAGAAAACTGAAGGAAACAAATGAACTGGATTTCTTCGACTGAAAAAATAATGCAGAAAATAAGAAAGGAGTTTATAAATCTAATTATGAGTATTATTACTATCATTTTATTTCCCTGTGTTATTAAACAGCTGTCGCATTTCCTATGTTTGGCTACACTGAATAGTCTCTTGCTTTTTGCAGACGTGCTGTTTACAGAGCTATGCTGTTCTCACATTAGAACTGAAACTCTGCCACCATCATGAGCTTCAGAATGTATTTATTATTAATACAGAGAATCCGGTAATGTTGTGTGCTTGCTGAATTAAAGGCAAAATCAAAGGCATTTTACCTGTCAAGACCTTAGTTCAGAGTTCTCAGTTTATCCTGCAGTTGATGACAATGTGTCATTGATTTCTGAAATGGAGCAGGCAGCTATCTTCATTACCAGTCTGGCAACTTCATAGCTGCGCTCAGTGGCAAATCTAGTGCTGGTTCAAACCCCATCTGGTGCTTCCCATGGTAGGCATGTTGTTTTACACTGCTCCATCACTGAACACTATCCAGAAAATATATCTATATTTTCAACCACCTCCACTTCAAGTGTACAGAAAACAACACGGGAGGTATCATCTTCCTCAAGGGCCAAGAGATGGAGTTCCTGGCCCACTAAGGAAGTGAGATAGCTGCTGGAAACACCTAGCCAAGAGTGCATCAGCAAAAGGGCTCACACTGTCAAGCTGGCACATCTGTGGTAGGAAGGGCCTGTGGTAGGATTGGCACCTCAGCTGGACTCTCTCAGGCACGTGCTTTAGCTCCTGTCCTGCATCTCTTCATTCCCTTGTCCTGAACCTCTGCAAGGTAATCTATGTCCAATGCCAGAGCATTCTGAAGATACCAAGTGTTGTGTTCAAATGACCTGCATCCATCCTGCATCCTTAGGTCAAGCATTTTCTGTCAGCTGGTTCAAGGCTTCAGAAATGCTCATGGGAAATGCTGGACAAAGGGATGGTTTGGGTCAAACATGCTATACCTGGTGCTCTATGGTTGAACAGTTATAGCTGGTGCACATCCTGTGTCAGACCTGAGTTTGAATCCAGACCCATATGTGACTTTAAAAGTGACATTTTCTCCCCAGTTCCTATTATCTTCCATCTTATTTTTCTAGCTTCAGTCAGGATTTGCAAAAGGACTTTTCAGGAGAGGTTTCCTTCCAGCTCTGCATGCATAATCTGCATTTTGGTTCATTTGATCTATGCTTATACTATATATCATCACAGAAGAATGGGTCATTAAAAACACAATTAATTTCTTGCTAATTGAATGTTTTCTGAGTAATTCACAAATCTGGATGATTAACAACAGCAGGCAAATATTTAGAACTGTTAACCAACATCTAAAAGCATCAGAAATAATCATCTGGATTTACATAACTTCTGTTAACACAGGTCCATCTGTGTAACACAATAAACATCACTGACTTCAGTCAGGAAGGGCATGAATGCCTGCTTCTTAGGAGGGAGTGTTACATGTTTAGGAGATGCTCTCTGGGCTTTCCTCTGATTGCTTCTGTTGTGGGATGGAATTCTGCTCTAAATCTGCTTTTGAGGAGCTGCATGCGATGCTCAGCAAAGGCCCTTCCTGCACCACTGCCAGCAGGAGGCAAAGGAAGGAATGTAATAACACCTCAGTCTTCCTCTTGAGAGGGCATCTGAGGGGCTGGGAAAAAATGAAGCAAGGTGTGCATGTTCACCATCTGGAGATCAGACTCCAGGCTTGCAGAAGGGCCTGGATTCCTTCCTTGGCTTTTTTGCGTGGTTTGGGCATGGCTGAATCAAAGAGGAGCAATGTCAGGAGTGTGGGAAATTTGGAAATGAACTACTGAGCCTGGAAGAAGCAAGCCAAGAGCTGTCAAAAAGTAGGGAAAGCCTGCCTGGACTGTCTCCAAAGAGATTTGAGACTAAAAGGACCAAAGCCATCTCAGTACATTGCTGGAATGAACTTGCAGCATGGCAGTGTGCCCAGGTTAGAGATGGCATCAAGACTCTGTTACAATCTATCTGCAATAAATGGAATGTTTAGTCTAATGCAAGAACATGATGTGTCCTTTTCCAGAAGGAATCATTGTCCTTCACCCAGAGATCTGCACTGCATTATGGATGCTGTAAAAAGCTCCAGTGTATCTGAGCAGGGATTTCCCATGGGGCAGTACAGGCAAATGCCATAAGCCTGGTCCCAGTTACGTCTTTTCCACAAGAAAGACATTTCTAGGTGATAGCAGATGTTTTTACTTGTCTTATTTCCTCTGAAACTAAGAGAAATATTATGTCTTGTTTGGTGATTTTTGGAGCAAACACTTTCTGTTACCTCTACATTTCATTTAGCCCACAAGAACAAGGTCTTGTTTCATCCTTTGCCAAGAGCAAGAAAGGAGAAAATGCTTCTCTGCCTCCTTAGCCTTTCTCTCATCCTGATCACTCAAGCCTTTGTCACCTTGCCAGACAACTGTTACCTGCTCTAGAACCACTCAGTCTCACAAACTGTAGAGGACAGCCCAACCTCCTGGGGAAGCCAGCAGCTTAAGTTTTGGCTATCGGTTGGATAAAAAATCACCCACCTGTGTCTGTGTGTTAGACCTTGGCAGGGCACAGTCAATGGAGAAGCAGCTTAGTTTGAAATCCTATTTCATTTTGCTTATGGTAAACAAATGAGCCATTCAAAGAGAATGTGATATTAGGAAATTATCCTCTGCTGCATGCCAGATTCAAATAGATCTCAAACAGCACTGATAAAATCAGGAAATCTTTTTTGCTGTTTCAAACCAAGTTACTGAATTTTACTTTATCCTCTAGGATGTGAAATTTCAGTCATGCTACAGTGCTTGGAACCTAATATTTGGCTCTTTCACATCATTCATTACCTCACTGAGTCCCACATGCCAGGTTTTTAAAAGGTTTGCTTTTAAGCCTTCCAAGGACAAATATGTCTTTAGCAACATTTAATGACCCAAAATATCCCAGAGAGAAAACACTCGCCGTGCTGCTGGCTCTAGTAGCTGCACTGCTTCCCACAGGACGTTAAACCCCAGCAACTTACAGTGGGTGAGACGGGGACAAGCTTTCACAAATTCCCCTTCCTAGAGCTGTGACTTTGTGACTTGCTTTGTCTCTTCCCTTTGTTTTTGCTCCTCGAGTGGCTGTAGCCTTTGTTACCCAAGCACTGTGCAGGGATTTGGGATTATTTTGAGATTTGTCCAGGAGGTCTGAGTAGACAGATAGCCTGAGGGACAAATGCTAATCGCCCAGCCTCACTGGGAATCCCAGATTTAGGGAGGTAAAGCCAGTGGCCTGTCAGTGGAGTATTTAAGGAAAGCCCTCAAAAGCCTGGGAAGGAGAGAGCCAGTGGTAGGAAGAGGAGCTGTAGACAGAATTACAGTGCCTTTGTTCTCTCCTGCCGTATAGGTGACTTACCTGTCAAGGCTGTGTGTTCTTTAAAGACAGGTAAGGGAGATATGATACAGAATGTAATGTGGAAGAGTGGGTGGTGACTGAAGAAGCAGGAATAGCTGCTTGGAGTAGGAACATCAGCTTTCTGCTCCCCATTCACAGAGGTGTGATCCTTTCTCCAGCTTTCACAAGGCAGGACCAGGCTGGGGAATGCAAACCCAATTACCAGATGATCTAAGTTAGTATTTAGACATAAAAATGCTTAGAAATGTCATAGGGAGAGTTAGAGGGGGGATTTGGTGTTTTTTTTCAATTTTTTTAACTCCAATCCTAGGCAAACAACAGCACACCAAACTAAAATGCTTCTTTCTCTGTTATCGATTAAAATGCTTTTCAGATGTAGGCAAGAATTGTTTGCCTTTCTTCAGAGAGTGCAGCACAGTCAGCTGAAAACACAGTGTTAGCCAAAATGACCCAGTAAAAGGCAGCACAGAACATAGCTGGGCAGTTTCTCAGTTGAGATAGCTGGGCAAGACCTTTGAAATACATACAGGAAAAGAGCAAATGACATTGAAATAGCATGTTTAACAGCATTCAGTTTAAATTTAACCTTCTAAAAGAGGTATTGAGATCGCTAGCTTAGAATATGGCTCACCTAATTTTACATTCTGAAATGCTTGTCCCTCACTCAGGTTTGCTGCTGAGACCGTCTCTGCCACTTCTCCATCCACTTTATTGGCCAGTGTTCAAATTTTATTTCTTTAGTTAAATTTTATGGTTAAACATTATGTATGGGCACACCTCATTTGATCAGTTATAGCCATGGAGTTTAGCCAGTTTATGGCAAAATGGCCCACTCCTGTCAAGGAAGAGATGGGATTCACTGAATTAATATAAATTCCTTGAGGCAGCAACTGCATCTGAGCAGCACTAAGGGGAACCAATCCTGTTATAGTATGATAGTTCAGAATAGTACAAGTGTTGCCCTTTTCAGCATGGTAAAATCCACATACGATGCAGGTAAGGTAAATGGAATCTCTTTCTTTGGTGGATAGATGATGGAAATTATTGATGTGTCTGCCTAATGTGCTCTTCTCTTGGCAGACAGCCTGGTCTTCAGAGGATAACTGAGAGCTCTTGCATGCTGTTAGTGTTTTTTGCAAGGGGTCTCAAATCACGTACAAACAGACCAACTCTTGCTCTGCAAGATGTATGTAATGGCATTGATCTCGGTGCATGGTGCTCATACCCAGCCAGGAGAGAACTGGGCCCACATTCTTTAAACCCACTGCATGGTGAAGTAAGATCCAGTCCCAGGAGGTGTATTTCACTGGCACAGAGTGCCTGCAGAGTGCCAGGGCTGGCTGCTCCAGAAAGTGCCTTTCTCGCTCAGATATATAAGTTTCTGTGCCTATTCTTTAAATACAAAATAAGCATTCTTACATCCCTCTCAGGTGATGAATTTCTGCTACTAAAATTGCACCCATGTGAGGCAGTGCATGGGGTGCTATGCAGACCATACCATGAGGGCTAGGCAGACACTGCATTTTCAAATCGTGTAGTACCTTCGCTCTGTGCTCTCCAGCCGAGCAAAAGCTTTAGACTCCTCTCTCTGCATCTTTTCTTGCCAGGTTTTGCGAGGATATATAATGTGTCAGTGGCATGCCAACAGCTAGCAACTGCTTCACGTATATGTGGCCATTGAATACACTCTAGACTATCAAAATAAGCCTTTAAAGAAAAAAAGCTACAGGGTGGACAAACTTCCAGATATCTTTACCAGTACTCGGGTCATCAGAGGATATTCTCCCTGCCCACATGCCGAGTGTACAGGCAGCAGGGACTGCCAGCACTTGCTGCCTATCTTCCCTTCTTCGGATCTTGCAAATGTGAAAGTCATTGAGAGTGAGTTCATTCAATCTCAGTCAATAACATGAGTTTGCACATGCAAACTCTTCTCTGTGTGTGCATTTGTGTTCTCAGATATTTTGGGAGAATGCTTGCGTTTTTCATTTTTTGCCTTCATATGTGACCAGAGTAGGTAGATTATGACGATTGAGTCTGGACTGCATCAGGTCCTGTAGCCCCAGTTTCTCTAGATCTGCATCCAATCTGAATACAAGATTTGGACTTGTCTTCCTTTGTGTTATTATGGATGTTTCTTCTTCTGTGGTCTCTTGCAGCCTACCTATCTCCCTCACCATCCTCCCTCCTACTGTAGTTGTCAGCTGAGTTGGGGCTTGCTGTGCCTGTTGCAGTTCCTGCTTGGTGCAACACATGGTTCTTCTGTGGAAACTTGGTTTGCATCCTTCCATTTTAACATAAATTCTTTCAACTCAGTTCTTTCAATTCAGTCAGTGGTCATATGCTCACAACTTCCTCAACCTAAAGATATCCATTCTCACTGTGGCTAATGCCACTTGTGACTAGTTGAGATGGTATGATTGGCACTTTTCTCTGGCAAACCTTATATTTCTGACAAATTCCCCACAAATTATCCATTTCTTCTGTCATTAATCATAGTGTTCTTCTATTTTATGCCATCAGCCCACAGTGCGTTTGGGAATCCATTTTGAAAAGCGTGATTTGTGTAAACTTCAAGAGTACTCCTGACATTACTGAAAGCTCCCTTGTACAGCTGGAATTTATGGATGGGGATATTTGACACTTTCTTTTTTCCTTTTACTGTGGTTGCTGTTTCTGTGGATGCCAATACCTTTCTTGTCCTATCCATCTTCAGATGTTTCCCATGGGTGTAGATAATGAAGCTCTCTTTATGATACAGATTCACTGCCTGTTCATATCAGACTGACCGTGTGATGGAGGTGGAGCATGTGCTCTAGAAAGGGCACCTTACTGGTGTTGAGTCAGGTCTGCCACACAGGAATCGCTTCATGTTTCTCCATTGTTTCACTGATGCTTCTTTTCCTATCTCATTTTCCAAGTATTTTCTGTGGTTTTTTTGCTTTTAAGTTACGCCTGTAATCATGGGATACTGACTGTTCATATACCAAGGCTAATACACTTTTTCAGCTTTAGCAGGCACCTGTCTTTTTTTTTTTTTTCTTTTATCTCTCTTTCTGCCTGTCTTTCTTTCTTTCTGTTTCTCTTTTTTTCCCCTAGCTGTAATAGTCCTTGACTGGGTCACTGTGTCCTAGTGCCGAATCTAAGAAAACTGAAGTGGCCAGTGAGTCCTTCCTACAAGGACAGGATTTCATTGAACACTCCAGTCTGGCTGAAACTCCTAAAAGCAGTACTGGCAAGGTTTGTTACCTTTTTTTGAGGACTCTAGAAACCACCACAGTCCTCTCCAAAATGTATTTTCTCCCTGCATATGCAGCCTTTGAAGGCTACTGCCTATGCTTTTACAACATTTTAACTTGGAAACCTCAGAAAAAAATGAAATGCTCAAGGCATTCTAGATTTAGATGAGTTCAAGTAAGCACTTAAAAATAACTCTTGGATGCTGCTCTTCATCCCACTATCACTGATTCTGTACTAGAAATACTCTTGAGGGGGGCACAAGTTTTGTTCAAAGACCAAATGCAGATAAGAGAACAAGCCAGATAAGGGCTGTGGCAGGTGTTCTGGTTTGGTTTGGTTTCTTCCTGGTATAAATCAATGTTTCTTTAACAGATTTTTGCCTTTCAGTGCTGCTTTTTTCCTGTAGCATCTCATCCCCAGCCACTTTTGTACCTGTGCCAGCTTATTGAGGCTTTGATTCAGCTCACGCTGCTCAGAGTAGGTGTTGAGAGCATGGCCTTGGGTGCTGCCTTTTTCATTGCTGAGATTTCTGTACAGTCATTCACTGAGTCTATAAGAAAAGTGCCAAAGCCTTCAATGGAGGGAAAGCAAAGCAGCTAAGATGCAACAAGCGGTTATATGAAGGTGAAACTTTGAAGGATTTTCACCTTATGCTTGGCTTTAGTTCAGTATGTTCCAGGAAAGTGGTGCTTTTTGGGTTGTTTTGACCTTTTTTTGTCATCAGCTGAAAAGGTGTCATGCACATTGTCTCAGTCAAATTACACATCTTTTACTGATGTATTGCCATTATTCTTTTATATATTACTTATGCTGTTGTCTATTTTTTTCATGCTCATCTCATTACAGTAAAAAAAAAAGTACCTTTTATGACTTTTTTTTACTGGCCCGTTAATATTTTTGCTTCTATTCTGCTCAGCCTTTGTCCTTCTTTATAGACAGCAAGTCCTCCACCTCAATTCCCAATAAACTAGTTCATTAACTAGTGTAGTACTTTTTTGGTTTAGACTATATCCTATCACCTTTCATGGCAGCTAATCTCAATTTGTAGGTTCAAACCCATGTGTGGATTTAGCATGAGACGATTTGAGAGTTGTTTTAAAGTTCTTTGGGGAATTCACTGCATCATTTTCTCAACAGGCTCCAGTGCTATCTCTGAGCTCAGCAAGACTACAATATCATAAACAGCAGTGCATCATTTTCTTTGGGGGGAGGAAACTCGGATAATCCTTATTCTGCAAATTATAGTTAATGTTCTAGTATAAAAGTTAAGTAAAATGATAGTTAATATCTCGTGTACACATTAAATTTTAAGGGATACATTCTCCATTCATTTAATGTGTGATTACTCCTCTTTGACATTAATTGGAATTCTCTGTAAAGACTGAAGAGAGACTATCTGATAATGTAAATTGAAACAATTATCTGATATAATACAACATTTAATGAAAGAGTCATTCAAGTAACACTGCTGCAGTATACAACTGTTGTGTGTCAGTGGCAACTAAAGGATCCTCTGGACTGTTGATAATTCTGTAGTAGGATGGTCTAATCGACTGCTGCTACATCAAGGTATTAAATAAATATTATGAGGCAACATTTTTCTTAGCAAATATTTGAAATTGGCTACATAAATGGGCTGAGCTCTGTTACAGACTCACAGCTGCAGTGAACTGAGAAGGGATAGCTTCAGTGCAGTTTACAGCACCTATAAAAAGTGACTGGAAAATAGATAAGAAATATGTTAGTTTCCTGACTTGTATACCTTAGTCAGCTGAGCTGGAGACAAATTACAAGAACAGCAAGGTCTGACGGCTTCCTTATGCAACTGGGAGAAAAAAAATCCCTCTTTCTGTTGACAGACAGCTCGGTGCTCTGTCGCTGCAGTTCAGCTGGAAAAGGCAGGAAGAGGGGATACGGGAGCACAGCTCAGTCCTCGGCGCGCCCGGACGGCTCCCTGAGCGCTGCTGCTGCTCTCCCGCCGGCACAGCCCTCGGCAGCGCCCCGGCTGCGGCTCCTGCCCGGGGGCTGCACAGCCACCGCACAGCGTGAAGCCTCCCTCATGGTAAGGCTTTCCAAGATCTATCTTTAGGGGGAAAAAAACCAAAAAACATTTATAGTGTACTCTACTCTCTCCATCTAAGTCCGTCCTTTACAATAGTGCCTATAGCAGTTATTGTCTTTAAGGAGTTTTCCTAAATAGGATCACTGCCCTGACTTCATTCACCATGCAGCCACACCAGCTGTGGTGAGAGCACCAGAGAGAAGAGCATGGAGTTAAGAAGGGCACAGGGGATGCATAAGTTGGCATTACTGCTGACAGAAATACTCATTTGTTCCACCTTTGATAAACTTTCCTCCTTGAAAGCACTCCTTCCAAACTCACTGCTTCTGTAGGACCTCAAGTGCCAGTGATCCTTTGTTAGAAAGTGTGTTAAAACAGTGCAAAGACAGACATAGACACCCTTAAAGCTAGAAATACAGTACCTGGCACTTCTGATATGCTCTTTTGTTCTATTTGAGTTTAATTCTCTTAGTGATAAGTCTTCACTTTCCTTCTACCTGATGAAATGCACTCATAGAAATTAACTCCAGTTTCTTAAGCACACACATACACAGACCAGGATTTATTTAGACTAAACATTTGTTTCCTTTTAAAATTGATTTAATTGCTAATTAGCTTGATCTAATTAATGGTAGTGAATGCAAATTTACACCCTCCCTAAAAATTTATTCCAGGAAACAAACAGTGCTTTCTAGTCTCTGCTTGTTCTACGACCAGCCAGGGTGAGGGCATTTGTGCCTCAAAAGAAATGATTGCAGAGGGGGTAGATTTGCTTTTGTCATCATGGGTTTCATGTTAAATGACAACCAATTAAATAAATGCAAAAGACAACCAAAGCATCTGGCTTAGGCACAGTTTTCACTGAAAGATGAGAAGCACATTTGAAACTGAATGTTTGCACATACTAAAAAGCCTGAGTCAAATATCAGTGTGAGGAGGTGGTGGGATGGGAGGGAGGGTCTGTGGTATGCTATACTTCGAAGTGTTTATGGTAATCAGATTAGGACTTATTTTGACTATGGCAAGGTTTTTTTTACTCTACAGAAGTAAGAAATTGAGTATTTTCAAGGTTCATTCTAAAAAAAGAAAAAGCAAACCTAGTTCTGCTATTAGAATATAGCATGGTTTAAGGTTTCTACAATACAATTTAATCAGATTGCTGTAGCATTTAATACCTCGTTCATAGTAAGGCTGTGATGCAGAGCTGTTTTCCAGTCTAGAATAAATAAACTTTGTACTTTTAGTTATTGTGGAATAGCACTGAGGGGCAGAAGCAGAGGGAGCTAAATGTTTCTGCTGTTTTGCAGGTAAGCGTAACTGATAAACCCCTAAACAAAGAGATTTATTTTTATTTTTAAATGGTAACAATTTCTGATAGACCAAGTTAATTCTCTTAACTATATGAAAATGTGGGGAGGAGAAGGGAAGAGGTTCTTTTCAGTTAGGACCATGAAGATCAGCCACAGTATTGCTGATGTGGAGATCAGAGGAAATAAATCTGGGGCAAGTAAAGAGACTCTGGTAAAAAAGAAATACTCTCTATTGCTCTGTGGACTCTGAAGGTAAATACAAAGGAAAAAAGGGGGAATATTTTCTGGGGTTTTGTCTGAGTTGAGAGGAGAGCAGCTATGACTCTGTACACTTTTTTCCCCACTTTAAATTCTCACATCCCTTTCCTGCTCCCAAAATGGCATCTCATTTCCACTCATTTATTTCCCCCTTCGCTGTGCTTTGAAAATGCTGTGAGTAGACTCATATCCTAAATTATATCACTGAATTGATCAAATTTACAACACTGATTCCACAAGAATATTTAAGTTTCTGAGAAAAATCATGGAAACCTTTGTGAAGGGCAATGTGTGCATGCTATGTGTTAAATTACAAACCCTCAGCACATAAACCTTAGAGTTCTGGGAAATGGTGTGTTTAAGCCCTGGAATTTCCCCTGGAGAGGGAGAGAGAGCATCACTGCCTGGACATGTGCCAGAGCCCTCCAAAACCCAGTCCAGGCACTGCAGGCTGAAAATAAGAGCATGGTATGAAAGCCAGTTAAGATATAAACCCACACCTATCCCAAAAGCTAGAGTCTGGGGAAGTCTTACACTGAATACAACGGAGTCTTTGAAAAAAAAATTGCTGGAGTCACTGATTTTTCATCACAAAACCCTCAAACGGTACCAGTGCATTGCTGAAGTTTAATATGTTGACATTTTTCATGAAAACAAATGTATATCCTCTTACAAAAATGTGGTAATTTATACAGTGCTTAAAAGACTGTAGGCTAGGGAATAGCACTTTAAATGAAGGGGGAACCTTTACACCTGTTGTAGTAGAACTAAATTCTTTCTGAGAATGCTGTTTATTAAAATGTATGTTTATTTTTAAAAGCTTATGCTGAAAAAAATCCTTTTGACAACTCTATTTTTCAACATTCACTGAATAACTTCTAATATGTCTCTCTGAGGGTTCTTATGCTTGTGCTTTGTCTTGGAATACATTGCTGTTTTGTCAGCACCTTAATATGCATGCAAAACCTTCAGTATGTGAAGCTGCAAGAAAGCAAATTGTGTATTTTCAAATACTTGCTGAAACTTGGATCCTTGCTTTGGTCTTCCTGCGGCATTATTCTCTTCTGATTATCATTCCTGCTGGTTTTACATGCTGCCTCTGCATTTTAAGCCTAGTGAAAATGATGCAGCATTGTGCATTGTTCCTTCCTTAGCCAGTATAAAGAGTTGGGTAAGTACAAAAGTACTCGCTGTTTTTTTCCGAGCATGTTTCTGACAGTTTGGGAGTGCACAGTAACTTGGCTTTGGCAGGCTTTTCAGCTGAAATGCAGCTATATCTGAATTTGGATTCCCCCAGCTTGGTAGATCATATTCTCAGAAGGTGATTCAGAAAGGGTACTCTGGGGTATGCATGCTCTGAGCGTGCATATTTGTCTTCCTTCACTGCTATTTGTACAGCTTCTTTCAGATTTTTTCCAGGATGACAGTGTTTGCATATGGCCTACTTTGGTTATTATTAGATTCTTCCAGTGCCCCATAATTGACTCTCTTCTGAGATGCCATGTAAGATGCCTGAGGTCTTTTGCATGTGTTATTTAAATATTTGATCTCTTCCATTAGTTTGTCTGCATGCCCTGTTCTGCTCTTGAGCAGTAACCTCAAATGTTTTCAAGCCCCGTAACATTCTGTAAATCTGCTGAAAGACCAGTAGTACCTAGCGAGGAGCTAACTGGGAAATGGCAGCTGGGCACAAGGGTGCTAAAGTCAAAAGACAGGGTATCTTGCAAAGGGCTAAGGCCTCCCTGCCACGTGCTAACAATGGGAGAAGACCACGCTCTGTAGCTATTTTCTCAACTGGGACAAATGATGAGGCATCAGTGTTTTGACCAGTGTTGTCAGCTGAGTATTTTCTTCTAATGTAGTTGGGATTTTATTATTAGCCAGAATCTGCTTTATCCTTGCCATGTCTTAAGATCTCTTTTGAACATTATTTCGCACTATTTAATAAATTCCTTCCACAACCACCATCCAGACCTCTGGACCAAAGTAAAATGTGGGAAATTGTTTAACTATTATAGAAATGCTTGTGTTGCAGAATTGGGATGGGAATCCAACATCAGCACTGTTTGAACACAGATGTTTTTGGAATTTGGGGACAAGGTGGAGAAGAGAGGGAGAATCCAGGTTATTGATTTCCTAATTATGAGCAGGTCATGTCAGACACTAAAATCAATAAGCTGTTCACTCACATTTCTGCATGACTGGAGCACCCTGTGAGTTATCATGGTGTATATTTTTATTTAAACAGCTGTGTAGATGACCTTACATAAGGGTCACAGCCAGTGAGCTAAAGCACGTTGCAAGTGAAATTTCAATGGGATATCTGCTAGCTAGTGAAGTTATGCTCTCACATGACTAAGCAATTTCAGACAAGTATTGTAGCCAAGAATCAAAATTCTTCACACTGTAAAAATATTTCTCTGAGTTCATTCAAGCATCTAACTATTTGATTGGATCTTAGCCAGAAGCTAACTGAACAAACTCATGCTTGTATAGGCTGGAAGCAACGAAAAAGTTATTGCTAGAATGTATAGTTTTGAGAACATATCTAATTCAACTCTTTAAATACAGGTTATTGGAATCTGTCTCTTTTAATTTTTTAACCAAAGTCACGGAGCAGCATTCAACAGCTGGAGGCAAAAGCATAAAACCCAACATGTATTCTGGAATGCATTTCATGGGGAAAAAACCCCAAACAACAAACCAAAACCCCTTACCTCTTTAGCAGGCTCATGTACATTAATTAGGTTATGAAACATGTCTATGAATGTTGTACCCTTCCTTCCTCTGCTGGACACCAAATAGTATTGACAGGGCACTGAAGCTTTCCAAATTCCAGTGTATCAGTCAGGTGTCAGATATTTTTGTGCTTGACAAGCCAATATTTCATTGTGGTGTGGATTTTTTCTCTCTTTCTTTTTTTTTTCTTTTTAATTGCTCATTAAAATTTTTGCAAACAAGAGCAGAAGGGACACTAACAGCTGCAAAACAGGAATTATCTTACTAATCTGAAAAACTGAACACAGCACTAAAAATATCTGAGCCACCTTTTTCAAATTTACTAGCAATATCCTGCTCAGGAATGGTACAGGTGGTGATGCATCAGTTTAATCTCAGCCACTAGAACTAAAACCTGCTTCAGTTCAGCTAATGGCATTAAAATGTTGCTGTGTCTAGGCTAATAAATCCTGTGTGATGAGGGGTAACACTTAAGCCTATTCTTTTCATTAGGACTTCAATATATATTTAAATTTTCAAAGTGCTGAGGTCGGTATTTGTCCCAAAACTTTTCTCAGCAAATATAACTGCTCTGCAATAATCCTACGAGTTTTGGTTTAAAGAGTTTTTTACAGGAGAATTTATTTTGGATCCTTAAGAGAGCATGGAATAATGTAGGCATATGTGTGTCATCCAACAGACCAGGCCTGCTCTCTCCAAGCCAGCTAGCATGACAGCCATGATTGTAGGGAGAATTCCTACAATCCAATGTGCAGGGCTCCACAACAACTGAAGGTGACAGCCAGTACGGAACTGAAGAACATCTGCCTCATTCAAGGAGGGGAACTGTTCAGGAAATTAATAATGCTGTGTCCTGTATTTTAGGAATTAACTCTCTGTGACAGAGAAAACATGGATATAAGATGACAGTTGTGAAGCAGAGAGGTTGTAAGCTAAATGGAAACAGGCTTTCCAGAGCAAATAGTCTTATGGTTGCTGTTGGTTCTTTATAGCTTGACTTGCATCACCTAACTTTTGAGTTGTTTTGCTCACTGGCTATATTGCTGGTGAATTTAGGAAAACAGAATTTAGTTCTTTTAGGCACCAAGAATTATAGTTTAAAGAAAGGATTTTCTCCTGTGCTTGAAGTGAAATACTACATGCTTAAATATTCTGTTGAGTTGGATCCAGAATGTTCGACATCTCGTGGGATTCATCTCCTGACAAATAACTCCTTTGCTGCATGTATCTGGAGACTAGTTTTAGCTAGTTAATGTACAAGAAATTTATTACTGCCCAGGTTTTTGAAATTACCAAAATCACCATGCTAAGGAGTAAAGTCCGGTCACCCAGAATACAATGAGAGTCGTGTTCCCATTCCCTTGATGTTTACTTGTGTACAGATTATGGCAAATTATTTTGCATTACTTGGTGATACACAGAGTTTGACAATTGTTCCGCCTGGAGAAGAGAAGGCTCTAGGGGCACCTTAGAGCACATTCCAGTGTCTAAAGAAGATAGACAACAGAGCTGGAGAGGGACTTTTTACAAGGGGTTATAGGGACAGGACAAGGGATAATGACTTCATACTGAAAGAGGGTAGGTTTAGATTAGATATTAGCAAGAAATTCTTCACTATGAGGGTGATGAGGCCCTGGAAGTTTTCTCAGGGAATCTGTGAATGCCCCATCCCTGAAAGTGTTCAAGGCTGGGGCATGTTTGAGCAAGATGGTCTAGTGGAATGCTCCCTGCTCATGGCAGGAGGGTTGAAACTAGATGATCTTTAAGATCCCTTCCAACCCAAGCTATTCTATGATTCTATGAAAATAATGCTATTATGTAGTGATTTTGGTGCAGACCAGATTGATTCTGAGGAGTATCAATTAATGTAATGACCTATATTGATCAAAGAATGGCATCCATTTTATTTATCAGCCCACTGTTTGTAGCAATCTGATTCCCATTTTAGTAGCTTTTCTTTTGGAAGTTTCAGAGAAGTTGTTCTCTGATGTTGCTGGTTTGGAAGGTGTTCAGATGTCTGAAGCTGAAGCTAGACATCTGCTGTGCTGAAAGTGTGAACTGAGATTTGCTGAGCAAAGCAGATCAAACTGTGGGCCAGAGTCTCAACCTTGCTGAAGGTCTAATTGTACTCATGGCTGGCACTGAAGTGATCACAAGCCCACTCTAAAGAAGCCATTGAGAACATGCTCTCTGGATTTAGGCCACCCCTTTTTACAGCCTTCCCTTCTTCCTTTCTCTCTTTTCCCAGGGTTCCTTTTATCTGGCTTTTGGATCACACTAAAAGTCAGGGAAGATGGGCCTGGAGCCAGGAGAACTTCCCTTTATGCACTACCAAATTCTAGCAGGCAAAATGAGCAGTAGAAACCAGTGCTTTGAGTATATGTTTCAGGCTGATCTGTGACCACGCCCAAAAAGAGCAGGAGAAAGGTCTCATGAAGTTCAGCTGGCCTTATGCTGTTCCATCTTGCCCATGTAAATCAAAGTTCTTATCAAACAAAGCCCAGTGTTGGAGATTATCTAGTGCTCTTTATTTACGGTTCATTCTGTTAAGTGATATATTTTTTGCCAGAAAATGATCAAGGAAGAATTAATTATTTTCTTCTTGCAAAGTTACCTTTCTGCCACTTTTCCATCTAGGCATAGTTGTGATGCATATCTGTCATATTTCTGAGTTCTAGAGTGTCTATATCAAAAATGGTGATCACATTCTTAAGACAGAATTCCATAAATCCAAAACTCCTTAAATAAATTTCAGTGGTGGGGGGGGGTAGGGGAGACTCATTTTGGTTTGTTCGGTTTGGGTTTTTTGAAAGCAAGCTTCTTCTAAAAGGTTATCTAATTGTTTTCTACTTATTGTCTATTGATTATACCACTATATTTCTAGTAATTCTTCATCTGGTTATCTCTGAGCACTGTAATTAAGGCCAATTATCATAATACATATGTTGTGTAATTTCATCATATCCACTGGTGACTCAAAATCCAAACTGGTAAAACTGAAAGCAGAGTCTAAACCATTATGTTTTGTTCCACTCCTGTAGAAGTCTGATGTGAGGCAGTCTCCCTGATCTCATGTGAAAAAATGTTCACTTCTATGAAGCAGCTTTTCTCATAGGAGACGAAAGGTGCAGCGGGTAATAAAGCAGCTAGGGAAGCAAAGCAGACTTTGTAGTCAAAAAAACCTTAAAGTTTTTGTTGCTTGATCCTCAAGAATGATACTAGATTATCTGACCTTGAGATCTCATCCCTAACCATAAGCTTTCTGGAGAGCAATTGAGTAAAGCTTGACTTGGGCTCTTTCAGAAGGGAATTCAGAGCACTTGCCTCCACTGACAGGAAAAGGGTCTCAGGGGAAACTAGATTTCTTGGTAAAGTTAGGTAACTAAATTCAGATGGGAAAAATGCTTCTTTTCTCCTAAGGGTTAAGCAGACCGACAAATTTCCCTCAACAGAGCTTTGCAGGATTAAGGAATATGGTTACTTCAGACATGGTATGCAGTCCTGTGGGTTTCATGTGCTTTTCCCCTTGTGTTTTTACCCAAGCAAGGCACTCTGCTTATTTTCATTAGTTTTGCAAGCATGACATTATCTTACTAGGTATCTGGGCAAGGTCTGTAAGTAACCTGTCTCTGTCAAGATATGTCTATCAGAAGCAAAACATGGATTTCATAGCTCCTCTTCTAATTCAGTAGAAGATGTTCATCCAGCTACCCAGCGTCTGGTGGGATTAATGATATAATGTTACATATTTTATAGAAACAATTCAGATACCCAAAAAGCAGACAACAAATGCCATTTAGATGAGTGGGGTGTCCTGTCTAGCCTTTGCCTGCTGCCTCAGAGCAACTTGGATGTCTTCAGTGTACTGTATCCCATTGCCAGCCCTGCAGAGAGGTCACTGCTACCCTTGGATATCACAAATGTCGCTAGACAAACACAACTGAGCAACTGAATCTCACCTTCTCTATCAAGAATATAAATATTTCATTTTAACAATACAGATTGGTGTGAGATACTGTCACTGAAAGGTTCCATCCTTAACAAAAGGAGTTTCCAAGCCATTGTCATGTCTGATGGAAACCCCTAAGCCAATCTTTAAATTGTTCATTGTGTTTGGGGTTTTTTTGCAACCCAGAATTGAAAAAGCGATTCCTTAGCAAATGTGGTCATTGCTTCAGGAAGCAAAATTAAATTGTTATGAAACAATTCAATGCCTAAAGCAAAATGGCAGTTATTTGGAAACCAGATTAATTTCGGTACCATTAAGAGATATTGTATTGTGCATCACAGAATTTTGATATCATTGCATTAAATTTCAACTGGAGCTTAAGTGATGTGACAATCAACACCAATCCACTTTTGACCTGCAATGGAGTATCTCAGTTGGAAGGTTTGACAGTCTATAAAGCTGTCATATCCAGAGCTTCAATAATAAGTTAGAATGCTCACAAAAAATATCTTGAGCTGAAAAGCAGTGCTCTTCAAGTTTAGTTAAAACAATAGACCTCAGTCATTAATTTTCATTTTGAGTTTAATGTTCCTTACACAGAAGGTGCAACAAAAGTGCTGTCTTCTGTCAAATAGCCACAGAGGATACCACTCATGTAATACACTACCAAGTTTGAAGTTAGTGCAATACAATAGATGTAGGAGCAGAAAAATGAGGTTTCATGAAAGAAAAGGGGGGTTGGGGAGTGGGGTGGTGGTGTTTGTTTGTTTGTTTCATTAGATAAACATCTTAAAAATTAAGAGTTCATAGCCTGAAATCTTTTGAAGAAAAATCTTATCTTCTGTAGAAATGCCTGATTCATCAAAAGCAATTATCCTTTGGAAAAACATTCCAGTGAAAAATTTCCAATTACTTCCATTTTGTGATGCTTTTTTAGTGCATTTCCTTTGCCATATTGCTCTGCTAACTTCAACAACACTCAATTCTGTTGCGATAAGGTACAATAAATCACATTTGGAAAGGTATCTGCAAAGCAAATGCTCCTCCCAAGTTAAGGAGTCAAACATCTAGACTGCAGTTGCAGTAGATACAGGTTTCTTGTTACTTGCTCCACCTCCAATATAAACTTCAGGCTTCTTCAAAAGAAGCCAGGGAAAGCTCTTTTCACCCTTGCATGCTCATTTTTTGGAAATGTGCTCTACAGAGAAGTGCTTATAAAAATTAAGAAGTATGTTAGAATTCTTTGTGATAGCACATAATCACCAAAAAAAAAAAAAGCCCCTATTTAAGATAATGAGAGTGTTGCCATTCCACTCAATGAAGCCAAAACTACAATACCAGACTAGACTTGGCTGCTCTTTATTAAATGAAGTCTGGAGTTTCTTGCAGATTGTTCAGAACTGACTCTAAACCAAATCTCTCATCTGCTACATGTTACTGGCAAGAAAGAAGTAAAAAAAAAAAAAAA
>VXAZ01001305.1:507855-550643 GCA_013399875.1 Gymnorhina tibicen | reverse complement strand
GGGGAAAAAAAAAAAAAAAAAAAAAAAAAAAAAAAAAGAAGTGCTAATGAAAATATTTAATTTTGTGTTTCTAAACAAAAATGTTAATATGTCAACATATCCAAAATAATAGTTTTCTCTGTGGTGCTTTTTCTGTTCTGACCTTGAAATTCAAAATCATATCTTACCACAATGTTTCTCCACTAACAATTAAAAGCTCCTATAAATTCAAATAAATCTACCAAAATTTTACAGCCTACTCTGAAATTTTCTGCTTTTCCCATAATTTTTTAAATGGATACATATATAGGCATGTCAAATGTTCTTGTAATAGTTACAAATACTCTTGACCTAATCCAAAGGTTATTTTGTGTCTGTAAGTGGTTCCTGCTGATGTCAGGGGCCCTGAACCTGTTCTGTTCCTCTAACCTGACAAAACACTTAAACTAGTGCTTAACTTCAGCACAGGAATAGATGACTGGTGTCAGAAAGCTAACCTTGTGTGTAAATAATACCTAGGTTATCTACCAGCTCTTTACAGGAAAGGAATTAGCTTCAAATTGTGCTTAGGCTTCCACATAGCTTCAGGGGCAAAAGTCATGTGAATCTGTAAGACCCAGTGCATAGTAGAAAAGGGGTGAAATGTTCAGATAAAGAAAATTTCAGTTTCAGAACATAAAATTTATTGCAACTTTGACCTTGTAGAATGCTACCAACAGAACAGATGCTGCTGAAAATATTGCATGTGTCAGGTGTGATTATGGCCAATAAATTCAGGAAATAGTTGATAGTTTTATTTTGGTTTAGATGCGGGGGGTTTTTTATTCAATAACTTACAGGGTTTTTTCTCAGCTATGTTATTGACTAGGCTGATATGACCAAACTCAGGCATCAGAGAACTGTTTAAAATTTGTCGTGACT
Organism: Gymnorhina tibicen; assembly: GCA_013399875.1. Classification (NCBI taxonomy): domain Eukaryota; kingdom Metazoa; phylum Chordata; class Aves; order Passeriformes; family Artamidae; genus Gymnorhina; species Gymnorhina tibicen. The sequence goes on along the minus strand of VXAZ01001305.1, from coordinate 549,743 downwards.
AAGTACTTACAGATTCTGGATTTTAGGAAGCAGAAAAGAGGAACTGGCTTAGCAAACCCAACATAACCGGGAAGAAACCAGGCAGACGATGTGGTGTGCAGTGTTGACTCCATAAATGCAACAATTGAAAGGACCATGTTGATGCTGGGCAGCAAGTCATTGATAAAAGATGTGTTGTTATCCTGTAGAGATAGGTGGGGAAAGTGCAGTACAGGCAGCCAAGAAGATCTCTGCCCAGAAGGCCCTTAAATGAGAGGTGACAATGTTAATGGAAATGGACAGGTCTGATTCTTCTTTAGGTCATCTGTGTCCTCGGCAATTCCAGTCACTTCCACTTTCCTTCACTAGGATTTAACATCATTTTCCAGCAGTCTGAGTTAGCTTTCAGTCCAGCATTAGGAGCCTTGCAGAGCTTTAGCTGGATCTGCACAACCTCATTCTATTCACTGTAACTCAGCAAAAAGTTTTCATTTTAATTGTCAAATTCATACAAATTTGTTTGGGTTTTTTTTTTTCCTAAACAAGCTAAATATATTTTCATCATTTCAAAAGGAAATATCTATTAGATTTTAGCTGTTTTTCATATCTGTCTTGTAAACTCAAACTCAATCATAAAAAGATGATGAATTCCTAATACAGTAAGAGTTTGCCCAGAAAAATCAATGTTGAAGAACGACAGCAAAGAGAGTCCTATAAGTAGCATGACTTTGCCATGTACTCAAGTATTTTTGGAGCCCAGACAGTACATTAAGAAGTGACAGATTCATGTAGTTTAGCTGGTGATTTATAAAGTTTGCTAGCTGATTTAATAGGGTGCTAGAAAGTGTTGTTGTTCAACCAAGTAAAGAGAATCATAAAATGGTAATGAACGTTATGACAGTTCATGAATATTTCATTTGGGGTCTCTTTCAGATGCCTGTTAGTTTATCTCAAGATCTAGGAGTATATTGCGTATAAATCTGCTAGAGGGTAGAACTGCACAGTATGCCAAGAGACAGACAGGAGAGGTTTGGTGAGAGCAACGTGTGTTTGAACAAGTGTCTCAGAAGCACGGTATCGTAGTTAAGTCCTCTGCAAAGTGGTCAGGAAATGTAAAGTATCCAGGACATCAAGCAGGGCTCTCATATTCCTTTCTTTGCTGTTTGTGCATTTAGAAACATCAGGTAGTGCCTTTCAAGCTTGCCATCTTTACCCTTGACTTCTGAGAGGACTGGTTCACTGTAACCTCGGAGGAAAGCTTTGGTTGAAAAGGCCAAAGGGATTCCCATCTCATTCAGTGTTTCTTAAGAGCAACTTACAATGTGGACAGACATCTTCAGTAAGGTGAATCTGGAAAAAAGACCTCCAATTTTCCACCTTTAACATCCTAAAGTGAGGAACTTACTCTTTATGCTAATTTAAGCCTTGAACAGGTATATTTACCCTGTAGTAAATTACACATTCCATCACTAGTTTTGTAGTAGGTCTTGAATGCTTTAAATTATTTGTGTGATCCAATGCAAAATATTAATGGAAAAAAAAAAGCTTTTGCCAGAAAAGCTGTATTTCGATGTCTTTTGATCCACACAAGCAAGATGGACCTGCCTCGTCACAGCAGTACTGTCCACCATAAGGGGGAAATTCTCCCACTTCCATTTCCTTGGCTATTTCTTAGTGATAAAGCCCTTTAAAACAATGGACTTATAACTTTATGCATTCTGAAGGCTTGCACCAATGAATCAATGCAAGAGCAACATTTGAGGACCGGTCAACAAGAGCACCATGCCAGAACTTCTGTTTAATGGGAATTAGACATTCAGAAGGGATGAAAACAAACATGAAGGTCTTGAAGGGTCTTACACAGGTGATTTATAGGTTTTCTGTCAGTGTTTGCATATAAAACAAGATTGAATCCCACCCACAGACTGAAAGCTGTGGGATGAAAGGTTTTGTTTTAGATAATAAATCCTTTCAGGGTTAGCCTGTGGAATCCAATATTCAGCTTCAGTTTTGTATCTGTGGGGAAGACAAGTTTGTACTGAGGAGGAAAAGGTTCTATTTACAATGACTTTGAAGGAAGATGGTAGGACAGATTCTCTGCCACTGACTGTTGTGGCTCAGCTTTGTACCAGCTGACACCCTCTGAAAGACAAGGCAGGAATGGCATTGCATGAAAGCTATGAGGGCCTTGCAGTTTGTCTGGTTAAATCAACATTTGTGAGGGGACTCAATTCAGTACTAAAATCTCCGTAGCATGAATCGTTCTTTACTTTCAGTAAAAAACCTAGAAGTTCATAAATGAGTTTGGTTTTACCAAATGAATTTGGTGCTGCAATACAAACAAAAATGTGTGACCTCCCTAGTTTATCACATTTCATTACAACCAGCACAGGCACTGGTGCAGTCTCATATATGTAAGCCCACAGAAATTTTTTTTTCTATTGTTATTGCATCCTGGACAGTAATACACTGAGAAAACAATGTTCACAAATTTTTCAGTGACTTCTTCAGAGACAGCTTGATCTATATTTCCAAGACAGACAAAGAAGTCGGAAAACATTTATGAAAAATTGCTTGTTCAGTTCTGGTTTGTGTCAAGGGCTGTTCTGCAAACTGGAAGGAGAGAAAGATATGCTGTCCTAGCAGATTTGACTTATGTTTACAGTAATTTGTTTGGCCACTGTTTATTACTTAATAATCAATCTTTATTATTACATTCATTCTAATTGGGATATGGGAAACATGCAGTGCATTGACCACATGACATCAGTTTACTTGCTGAATAATTTAAGCTATTTCCTTCTAATGCCTTAGGCTGCAATATCATTACTTTTTGGCTGTCCTAATATTCAAGTTATATTGATGTTATTTCACTTGTTATTACCTTCTTGACATGAAATTATTTTTCAAATATGGAAATCTTGCTCAAATACTTCTAAATGACAGAATCCTGCATTAGTCTATAATGTATCATAATAACCAAACAGTGCAACATAAAGCACATGATTTGTTTTCTAACCTGTGCCAGCCTTCACAGTAAGGGGACAAGAGATGCCAGAAGGAGAATTTTGGTCTGCATATTTTTTATATATTCTTACCATTTTTACAGAAGGCAGAGAATAATCTTGCTGATAATACAGAGGCAACAGATGCACAAGCAGTGAATGGACAGGGTGATTTATCCCACTTCACACTGCTTTATAAGCAGTATGTATCACTCCTGTAAGTCGTCTTCTGCTTAAAGAATTGTAAGAAATATATCTCACTATTACTTTTATTGATAAAACAGACAAACCACCTTAATTCATTCTTCATCCAGAGCCTTTTATCACAGCATGGTTGTGATTAGGATTCTGATCACCGTGTGCCACTCCGAGATTGAGAGGCTCTATCTACTCATCTATTATTCTTCACGAAGCAAAGCTCCAGTGTACCATCTGTTTTCTTACTGAATCTTGCATGTAGCTGCAAAGAGCTGGTCACCAGAGATTAAGTCTGGCAAGCAAGCTCTTGGTTTGCATGGAGATAGCTAAGCATTCACTGCTTTTGGCTTCTCTAAGTTTCAGATTAAATAATCTACTGTCCTCTCCTGTATTTCAATTTATATTTTATCTGGTATTTATTTATATATGACTTTTATTTCATTTTTGTATGATCATAATTAATTTTGTACTTTTCTTGCTTTTATTTCCAACAAAAGATCCTTTGGGAAAAAACCCAAAGAGCCATTAACAGCCATGCTATAGAGCTTTAATTGAGGACAGGTCTGTCTCACATTTTATAAGATCTGGATTAACAAAGGCTGCTTTATGCCGGTGACGCCTGCCCCTTTTGACACAAGGCGCAGAAATGGTTCCCGGTATGAACGTGCTCAGACAAAACACGGTATCAGCAGCCCGCTGGATACACCTCAATATCATCATCCACGATTCCTCTTCTTCGCCGGGCTGTGTAGACACTTTTGCTTTATTTGAAGAGCGTAGGATTGACCGGAAGCAGCTGAATCACCCAGGCACTGCAGGTTTACCTTGCACTGCACACAGCTCAGGGACAGGGCTGGGATGTGGCCGTTCACGGTGCCCCCAGCATCCCTGCCCTGTGTGCTGCTGTCTTCTACGGCACTGAGAGGCAGCTCCACCAGCTCACTGCCACTGAGCTTTCCCCATCATCCTTGAGGCTTTTTTCCTTTAAGCTACACAATTCTATCGGAGCTTCACAACCTCCAGTATTTTATAATAGTCTGTGCTATTCCCCAAAGAGCTATAAAAAGTAGCTTTTGAGGCTCCTCTTTTTGATCCATTATTTAGAGCCTAATTTGTGCTGTCTGCAATCCCCACATCAGTGCCAGTGGTCCTGCAGTTCTGCAAATTCCCTTCAGGACTAGACTAAAATCATAAATCTTTTTTTAGGAGGTATTTAGATATCATCATAGCACAATTTTTTTCAATCTGCTCCTCTTACCTTGGATTTGATTTTCATAGCAGAGAAGGACTATCTGAGGAAACAACTCTATTTCTTACGGACTCTCAGCTTCCAGATTGAATTTTCACTTGGCAGCAAAACTTCCTTTCCCAAGATGATGGTTGGACTGTATTGGTCCTGGGCTCAACTCAAGCAAACATTTGTGTTTGTACAAAACCTGGCTATTTTCCTCATATGCTCAGTAGGACACTGGGAACTGAGCCATACAGAGTCAGCAAGACCTGAAGTCATTAGCTCTGGGCAGATTCTACATCAAGCAATGCAGGTTATTAGACTATGTCAGTAGTAGCAAGTGAGTTTATTTTTGCCTCATTCCTGTAAATGACAGCTTCATAATATGTGCACACTTGAGCAATCAATCTTTTTTTTCTTTCTTTTTGTTTTGGTCTCCTTCTCCAGCAGGAGTAAAACTATTCTTCTCTTTAAATATGCCAAGGCCTTTTTTCACTCCCCGTTTAATTCCTTTTGTGATATCCAATGTTTTGCCTGACACAGCAGGCCGGTGATGCCACATGGCAGTCTGATACTGCATCATGATTCATTCAAAGGCTGTAGCTGCACACACCAATTGACAAAACTCGTCACTGACAGTCTTTAGCCCCAGCACCTTGCAGTCTAAGTGCTAATGATGCTGCGTGGTGCAAATCCACAGAGACATGGGCATGCTGCTGGCAAGACTTGAGCAGAGGTTTTGCAGGCTTCATCTTTGCATCACCGAGAAATTTTGTGTGGGCTTTAAAGCAGCCCAGAAGGCAATTTGTTGAGTGAGAGGGCGAGGATGCATATGAGAGTGCAAGTTACACAAGAGGCTCCATAACTTCCCTTCCTGCCGGGTGACGGGCTCTTGTGGGGGGCTCAAAAGGCACACAGAGGTTTGATCCCTACTTCAAAGACTACAGGCATGTCTTAGATTAAGTAGTGCTTGAAAAGTTCATCCAGAATGCTGCTCAAAGGAACACCCCAGAAATACAAGCTGTAATGCTGTATTACCTTGTTTCACTACATAGTCCCTTTTCTGAAATACCTTCTTTTCCCTCTCCTGGCCTTTTCTTTTCTTCATTTTTTGTTTCCATTAATTTTGATGTTGAGTAGCTCCAGGAACAGGAAGTACAAGGTTTCTCAAACATACCCAGAAGTTTTCTCTAAGTCTTCAAGCGGGAGCTAAGAATCTCATTGTGTGTATTATATAAATAGCTGGACAGAATGAAACCCTTCAAAGAGAGCCAAGTCTGAAAACTAAAAATGGCGTGTCAGAAATTAGTCAACAAAAAAGTGAGATTTATTCATCCATTGCTCTGGGGACTATATGAGTTGGTATCAGTGCTAAAAGTACAGCAGTTTGCTGTCATCTATGGCTCTTACCCATGATGCTGTGAACGGGTTATCAAGAAGAGCAGCTTCAGTTTAAGACTAGAAGTTATTCACAGTATCTGGAGGGACAGAGAAGGCAATGAGGAGGCCTTTCTTCTCTGACCTATGGTCTCCAAAGCAGCAGCAGTCCCAGAGACATGAGCTTCTGCTTCTGCCAATGCTGGTTGCTCCTCTTTGTGGGCGTTTCATTTTGTCATCTCTCCAAAAGAGCTGTTATCTTCAACACCAGCTGAAAAAAACCTAGCATGTTCTTATGTAACAGGCTAAAACAATCACTAACAGGGGTGGTTTGCCACAGAAAGCGGCAGACTTATATTTCTTTGCTCAGAACTTCAAACCTTGGGATATCATGGGGTGACAAGGTCATGTCAGAATTTTGACCAGCTGAACCAATTTATGCCACTGAAATGATCCACATCACAGTGTAGTAGTTGAGTAATGCTTCCCCTGTAACTGGGTGCACTCTGACAGCCCTCAGGCTGGAAGAGGCTGTATGCAAGGAAGTTTGTCACCTGAATGTCTGCAACCTTCCCCCTACCCCCATTCACACCAGGTCTGACTTCTGCCTATACTGTTGTTTGTTTGTCTGCGCGTTTTTTAATAACCAGTCTTCAATTATCAAAATTGTTGTTGCAAAATGTATTATCTAACCAAATCTAACAAGTCTGAAACAGCAAGCGAAAAATGAATTAAAGAGGATACCTGCTGCTTTCAATTCTGATATCAAAACCGTGTGTGACATAATCCCACTGGTCAGAAGAAGCAGAGTGAGCTGCTAATGGACGTGTTATCTGTGAAATACAGCTATTGCCTTTCCACAGATTGCTTGGGGGAAAAGCACAGAACAGCGAATTCTCACATTTCAGACTCCCTCTTGATAAAAATAAATATGTTTGATTATTCAAATATATGCTGATTGAAAAACAGCATTCAAAATAGATATTAAAAATTGAAATGGCAAGATGTTTTCATGCTTAGTGCCTAGAGCATGAAATGTTCATATTCATGATCGTTTCTGCACTAAAGACTCTGTCTGTGGCACTGAACAACTCTGTCAGGTCAGATGCTTAGAGTGGCCACACAACATGGCAATCAGCTTGATGGTATGAAGATCCTTAAGCAGCCCTTGAGGGTGTGGGTTTGGTCCCCATGGGTCAATTTTCTGCCTCTAAAACAGAAAAAAAGTAGTTTTCTGTTTCAAGCTATGCTTTGTAGGCACATTGTGAGCAAACACAACACTTTAGTGACACCATAACAGAACATCATGGATGTAACAAATTTCTAACTTTGCTGTGCTCAGCACCCAGGTCTGAAATTCATATAGAAACTGAAAAATTGAAATTGAAAATTTAAAGAAAATAAAACTATAGAAATACAGGAAGTACAGCTCTTTATTAAATAAAAAGTAGAAATAATTGCAATTCAAAAAACACTGTGCTAAACTTCATTCCATTTGAAGGGATTTAAATTTTGTTATAATTGTTTAGAAGCACAGACAGTATAAATACATGCACTTTATGCATGCAACATGGCTGACTTAAACTACTGTAACACACATAGTGATGGCAACTGGAAGTTGTCTTTTCTTGTAGGGAAAAAGTTAGAAAAACAAGGTTTAAACTTCCCTTTCTGTGGTGAAAACTAATCAGTGTCTCTTAACCTATGGCTTTTATCATGAAATGTGTATGAGGGGGAGGAGGGAGTTTAAGGAATTAAGGCAGCAGGTATATATTTTGTTTTATTTATTTAATTCTTGAATTATTAAAAAGATGGGTGCCACTGGGAAGATAGTTTCCATTGTTGTATGAACTATCAGGGGTTGAACCTGAAGGATTAAAAAAATAAAGACTTTTGTTATATTCATACCTAGAGTGAACAGAAGCCTACAAATACATGATAACAATATGAATGGGCATTAATTATTTTAGGATTAATTCCTTTTTAAACATTAAATGTAGAAGATTGCAACGTAGAGGAACTCTTTGCTGAAGGACACTTAACTCTAGGGCAAACTGTCCTGGTAGGCTGGTAGCAGGCTATAGTGCTTTTAATCCATAGGTCACTCACTTGAATCTGTCTCAAAACGCTAATGATTGGTGGAGGGTCAATGATCTCTTCACTGATCTAGAGATTTATGTTCAGAAAAGGGCAAGAACAATACAAGAATAAAATGAAAGAGAAAAGAAAAATATTTTAAGAGAGAAAAATGCAGTGATCTTCTACACCATAGCAAAGAACAGGGACAAAATACCACTTCCTTAAGGAAATTACCTGACTTTGCTTATAAAGGTAGCTTTGAAAGAAAAGTATTATATTTACTTTTCAGAAATTATATAGTATATGAGTACATTAAAAAATAGCATTATAATGTAGTGTATGCCCCTAATTAATGAGTGAAAAACTCTGTCTTTACTATCCGCCTTGGACTAAGAATTTTGATTCTAATCTTTTCATCTAATGATACTATCTTTATACATAATATGAGGGGGTTTTTTATTGCTTTGTGGTTTGGTTTATTTTCCTGGGCACGGACTACTGAACTAGAACAAACTAAGATTTGATTAAGCTGCCTCTATCCTAAGCTGTGTTTGACTCAGAATAGAATCAATTCTAGAACAATTACTCTGTGCAGAATTCCAAGCTGAAGAAAAATAGAGCCTTATTTAGTCCAGCCTTGTATTGTGCTCCACTTTCAAATATTGACTATGAGATGTCCAGAGGGGGATTCAAATGTACTCTGCGTTTCCAGCAAAAACTTCTCTGCACAGCATCCTCACATAAGTACAGTTTCAGGCCTCAAAATATATCTACTTGCAGGCTACTCTTGCAGCTCCTGTGGCATCTCCCTGCTGGACAGTCACTTTTTGCAGTCAGTGGGTTTTACATTCTTCCAACTCTCAGCAGAGAAATGACGCCAGTCACAACTTTGTCCGCAACTCTAGAGTAGGGGGGGGCTCCTCATTTTTTGAGATGAGAATTGACTGAGAAAATTAATAACGTTTGGCTTGTTAATTTATTCAGCCTCTCACTAGCACTGCCCTTGCCCTAGCTGTACCTGGAAAGCCCTTTCATATTCATCAGACTCCATTCAGAGCCACCTCACAAAGCTTTTGTTACTGTCACCTTTGCAGGGACACCTCGCATGGTCATGCCAAGCTGTGATTCATCAGAACTGATCCCCTTTTCACTGCCCTCAGTGGGCCAAAGGCTGAGCTCCCTTGTGGGTCCTGGTTCTGCCAAGCACACACCCGTGTGCCAGCCCTGCCCGGGACCAGAGACCCCTCCCACCTGCCGAGGACCTGGGTCTACGCTGAGTCTCCCCTTCGTGCCACCCACTCCTCAAAGGTCCTTCCTCCAGTGCTGGACTCATTTTTTATGGTGACATTATTTGAGGTCATCTAACAGGTTGTGTAAAGATCAAACTTCGAACTAGAATTTCTTAAACATGCAGTTGGATAGCAGGTGAAACTTTTGTCATTAATGCAGTCTATTAATTTAGATCCTGAAAACAATTCAGGACATCATGACGTCAAAGACATCAACTTTTTCGGGTGTCTTTCAGATAAGTAGAAAATGCTGCTGCTCCTACTTCTGCACTAGCAGTTTCCTGTCACAGTAAGGACGCTATTTCACGATTTTAGTTTTCATGTTTCTGTGTTTACTATACCCTCTTTCTCTACTCAGATCTCTCAGTTTCTGACAGAGTGTGACTAAGAGTCAGTGACTTTCTTTTGCTGCAGCCCAGTTTCCCAACAGGTTGTTGGACCCGTTTCAGCATTCTTAGTTGCCTCTCCACTTCTGCAGTGGAACAGACCTTGTTATTCACAGTGGCAATGGTAGACATAAAAATAAAAATAGGTGAACTGGCATCCAGATGCTGACTACGCTGCCACAATTGCGCTGTTATATGTACCTCTGGAAATTGGATAACCTGCGTGGGGCATTATTTTCAGGTTGTTAACAACATTTTATGACATTTTGATTCCTGAAGCATGGTAAATTCGAGTGCTGTCAAGAATTAAATTCACACCATAATTCCTGACTATTTCATAAAAGAAATTGCTCTTTAACAAGTAAAATAACAAAATGATGACTGTGGGCACTCAAATATTTTCATTTAAATAGCATTTATCGATCTGCCTCTGGTCCAGGAAGTGAATCCAGCTATATATAATGTAAAAAAAATCATGTCTGCTTCCTTCTGCCAAAGTTTACACTCTCTCTGCTTCTTTGTTGCAATAGCTTAGGTCTTCAATAGAACCACTAACAACCATGTGAACTCAGAGGTACACTCTTGACTGAATGATCTTGACTTTCTTAAGTAGTCTTAAATGCATAACTTTTTGTTAATTAAGCTCTGTACAGATGCTTTTATTCAGCAAAGGGTTTCAGGATGCTGGCATGTGCAGCTTCTGGGATGATTAGATGATTATCTTTCAGGAGAGCATTGCTGGACCATTCTGCTTTAGAGCTCATCACCATTATCTCTCATTAAGAGTCTAGCCTGCACAGACAACAAGGAAGGTTTTCTCATCCTCATTATTTTCCAAACCACTAGTTCCCTGGCAAGAATATTTGTAAATCCAAGTTGTTCATTACAATAGCTAGAAGAAAATGTGACCTAAAACTATTGCCATAGAAAACAAAATACAGATTCAGACATAACGGTCATGCTTTCCGTAAAATGGAAAAAACATTAACTATTTTGTATTTACAGCTTAGAAAATACCTTTTAGGTCACAGATATTTATGCCCCTAAATGTTGAAGTTACTAACACTTTAATTCAAATGTAACCTGTTATCTCTTTGTCACTTCTTTAATCCTAAGAAGTTTAGAGACCATTAAATTATAAAATTCTGTTATTAGATGCCGTAAAATGAGGCCAATCTTTTGGCAAACCTCACAGAGAAAGTAATACCAATCTATTGAAAACTCAGTACATCTTATCTGAGAAGAGATCAGTTACAGGCTAAAAATCTCCTTGGGCTGTATTCTTTTTTTTTTTTTTTTATAAATAAGTGATGTAATTTGAATGTGCTGCTTTCAGACTATCAAAATGCTAAATAAGCCATACCTAAATTTTCATGTTGCTATTCTGTTTAATATTTATATTGACAAGTATCTGGCAGGAACAGGCATGAAATGCTTCACTCTACATAATATAGCACCCTGGTAGTGTATGCCTGTAAAAGGAAAACTGGACATTATGCAAACAGACTCAAAATGAGTAATTCACACCTCTTCTCTGAAGCACTTACAGTAAATACAGTAAATCAGGAGGCTGTCTGGGTCTACAAGTCACAACGCAAATGTCCAGACCGAAACTGAAGAGGCTAATCTGCACCCTCTAGTGACCCAAACTAGTTGAAACATTGGCAGATACAAATTACTAAATTACTTGGAACGTTTCTCCTCTAGTCAAGACCTTTATTGGTCTATTACTGGTTTAGGGCAAATAATCCAAAACTCTCAATAAAACCGAGAAAACTGGACTGCACCAGGATATATAGAAGCCTCCATGGACCTTAGGTGTTAACTTCTCCCAGGCGCCAGCCCAGCCGTGAGCAGCTGTACAAGGTGCAAAACAGGCCCGTAAGGTCCGCGCTCCCAGCCACCCATCCCCAAAACCGGCAGTGCCGGATCACACCCCAGGGGGGCCTGCGAGCTGCAGGCAATCCCTGCACGGGAGGGTTGTGCCGCTCCCGGCTTCCTGCAGCCATGCAGCAGGGTTGTTGTACGGATTAGCCTGGGGAAGCCTTGAGTGCATGTTCCAAAAATAAAGGCAGTTATAGTAATCTGCTGTGGCAAGCATGCGTGTCTATGATACGCATTTACTGCAAGCCTAGTGATTTAATAGGATTAAATTCTGATCAGCACAGAGAAGATTGATCATAGTAATGAGAAGATGGGTAGAGTCCATCTGGCTCAGTGGCAAACTGGCTTGAGGAAGAAAGTGATACAGTTGACTGTACATTATGAAGGAATCATATTGGACCTCAGGCTTATTCGCTATATTAAGTGAGCAATACTGTAGGAAAATTGGATAGGCTTGCATTCTCCTTTTTAGGTAAGCATCTAATGCTTTGCTGTGATACTTTATTTGCTTTTCAGTTCCAGGCATGAAATGAAGTGTTCAAAATAATATGGTCAAAAAAGCAGATTTACAAACAGAGAAGAATTCCCAGCCCAGTAGCAAATGTAGCACCATATAATGCAGTGTTGGGTGAAGATTATCACGAAGCAATTTTCATGGCTGGATTCAAAATGTATGCTGTCAGTAGTCCTGTTTTCAGTAGCAGTGAACCTGACAGGGAAATCATCTGAGAAAGAATAGACTCCTAGTGTTGCCAAACTCCAAGGCAGCTCTCCAAAGGGGACAGCTTGCAGCATACAGATGAAGTAAAGGAAACTACAGGGGGTTAGACTCCGGTAAAGTATAGTATAGGTGGTCCTTACTTAGAGGTAAAGCAAGCAGAGAAAGTTCAAGCAGTGGGCTCTAAGGAATTAACCAGGGAGAATAATTAAAAACTTGGAGGAATGCTAATGTGCTGAACTAAGAAAAAGAGAAAATGTAAAGATTAGGAAAAAAAAAGTAGGTTAAGGGAGTAGAAAAGCAGTGAAACCTGAAGACTGCAAATGTGCTTTCCTGCCCTCCTGGCATCCTCAAAATTGATAAGGAGAGATTGGCAGAAAGCAGGCAGTGCATCCAGCATATCGAAGTGCAACTAGCAGACACTTTTAATGAAAAACAGTAATTGGAAAATGTTCTCTTCAAAACTACTTTTGCCAGAGGTGTTTTGTTGGGCTTCTTTCCTGTTCTGTTTTGTGTTTCTGGAACTTAATTGCTGGGGAGAGTTGCTGTTGGTTTGGTGGGGTTTTTTTGGCAAGAGGTTTAGTTTTAATGTGGCCATGCTCTCATCTTTGCATTGCTGCATTTCAGTTTTGATTTGCTGCTTTGAAAGTGTAACAGAACTTTAGTTAAACCTGGAAGTTTATCAGACATTCAATGCACAATTCTTAAACTTAGGAAAAATCTTGTCAAGAAATCAATACATGAATTCAGGAAGTGTAAAAAACCACTTAACAAAAGGAAAATTAAGATGTTTTTCAAAAGTTGCAAACATCTTCTTTATGTCATTGTGTTTTATTTTTACCATGTTTAGTAATAAGTCTCTACAAGGATCCAAGGGTCCATCTTTTTTTAGTTCAAGTCCTGAAGCAGAAGCAGTAAATAACAACTTCCCTAATGTTCATTATCTGATTAAAGAAATTGAGGCATGTAACAGTGCAGAGGTTAAAAGACAGGGAGGATTAAAGGATGAGTGTAGTTAATTAAGGAAACAGCCCTGCAAGCAATTACATACATGGTTAACTTTAAGCACTTCAGCATTAATAGGACTACTCACATGCTTAAGTTAAGCACATGTGCTTGTGAACTGGAGCGTGAAGACCACAGCCTGTGAGATGTTGAGAACGTGTTAAACATTGAAGGCATCGGGACTGCCCTATTCCAGCAGGAGCTGTGGATATTGGGCACTTCCCAGTACCAGGCTTCAGGACAGGGCAGCACAGGCTAATTGGGAAGAGGTTGCTCACGGAGGTTTCCTAGGTAAAGGGTTCCTAGGTAAATACTGGAGAGCATTTCTTTTCAGAAACATTTTGAATCAAGCCTTCATTGATAAGCATGTATTTTTAATAAGCTCCCTAAGACTGGTACTGGAATTAAGCACATTTTCTACTCTATCAGTCAGCAAGATAGGGTAAAAAAAAAACCACGCTGAAAGGGATCCATTCCACTGGGGTAGGCTGGTACAAACTATGGTGCCTGCAAGAAGTGGGTTGTGACAAGGTGAAATTTTATTTCTCAAGCTCCATTTTAAGCAGCAGCCTAAAGTGAGCTACCTTGTTCACACACTGGGGCTCTTGTCAAGGTCACGGTACAGTCCTACACAACCAAAACCTCGTGCCCAAAGGATATATAGCAAGTGAGTCTACATTTGATCCAGACATCTGTTGTTCTCTAGATTAAAGTCAGTACCCCTTGTGCCTCCTGTAGTGATGATCTTTTTTTGATTCAGAAAAGGCAGTTTAAATTTTAGAAGCACAAATGTCTGTAACTTAAGCAAAGGAATCAAATGTAATTTGGTCACATCTTCTAATGGTCTTAATTGCCCATGCTAGCTGGGAAAATATTTCTTGCATTTTGTTTGGTTTGCTCTTTCCAAGAAGAAGAAATGGCTGTGGATATCTTTTCCTGTGGTTGTTTGATTTTTTTTTTCCTCTCCTGGTGTGCCAAAAGGAAAGGGCTTGTTTGGCATCACGCTCTGTGTCGTTTATGGTCTTTCTGTATCATTTCCAGAGAAAGAAATAGTTGTTGACACTGATTTGGAAATTAGGATTAAACTGTCAGCATCATAACTGCCAACCAGTTGAGCAGAGAGTAAAATGATGAAAAGTGAGAAGACAGCCTTATCTTATGTAGAGTATATCTCAGTGTCCTATAGTTTCCTCAGTTGGAATCCATTAAAATGTCTGAATTGTATTTATTTATTTGTTTTTCAGTTCAAAGGAGATGACCTTTTTTAAACTAGGCAGTATAAAAACTTTAGTACTCATGTTTTCTCAGCTGCTGTCTTCACCCGTGAGACTCCATTAGTAGTGGCAATTGTGCAAATTCAAAGGCAGGGAGGGGAAGGCATGGAGGAGAGGAGGAAATGATTGATTGGGCTATCAGAGAAAATGTCCTTCGACATGAAACTCTTCATTATTGTTGATTTGACTGTCTGAGGCAGTCTCTGAAGAGAGACTCAGAGGGACGGGACTTAAAGGGATGGCCCCTTCTCTTCTCCTGGCTATTGTTCCACTTTGGGCTACAAATTCTGGAGCAAACAAACTGGGAGATTTTAGATGCCAGCAGCAATATATGTCTGCTTGGCATTAAATTCCTACTCACTACAAAGATCTGTCATTTCACAGAAACACCATTCTCCTCACTTTTAACAAGTTTTCCATACCCTGCACAAGTAAATAGCCTCGCCCTAAGAACTCCTCCCAGAAGAAGGTGGGATTGTCCTACCTTCCTCCTCAGCTCTCACATTAGCCAGATAATACTGGCAATTATTTCTTTTCTGCCTTTTTTGAGAGACTGTCCATTAGGGGAGTCAGATTCTCCCCACTGTGTTCTGTTGCCCCACTTACATGCTCCCATGTATATTTTGAAAATAAATAGGTTTTCTTAAAAAGTGAAAATCACGTTTAACATTTTCAGCAGTACCTTTTATGCACTGGTAAGTCTTACATTGCTACTGTGGATGCCCCTGTTAATATGAGAAGGGCCAGGGGACATCCTTCTTTTCCACAGCCATCTTGTCATGGTTCTTCTTCTCCTAACATCACATCAATGTACTGCTTTTTGGCAATTTTTAGTTAAATTTGAAAGACTACTGCCACAGCTCCAGTGCCCCTGAAAACAGGAGAGGATCATTTCCACAGCCCCCCTGTGCAGAAGGCTGACAGCTTACCCCCTGGCAGCTTACCCATCACTCTGTTATCAGTACCTGCACATCTTTCCCTCAGCACTCGCCCTTACACTTGTCTCCGAAGGGCTCTGCCTGGCATGCAGCCTGGGTGCAAGGCTCGGCAGGAATATCTCAGAGCTGGTTTCTGTGCACCTGAGAGGCCATTGCTGGTTCCTTCACCTCTGTGGTTCCCTTCATTTTGACCCCTCAGAGTGAGTGCCTCCTGGAAGCCGTGAGCATCTGCACGGGGATGTGTGCCAGGCTCACCCGGCCAGGCCTCTACCACAGCAACCTGCCAGCAGCAGCTGTGACCTGTGGAGCAGAGAGGAAAATTTGGCCTTTGCTCTGCCCTGGAGTTACCCCTTAGAATTTCCAATGACAGTATCTTCTAAAGGCCCTAATTCTTCTTAAACCTTGTGCAATTCAACATCAAAGATCATATCCAGCTGTGCTCACTATTGCTTTTTTCCCTCTTCAGATCCAAATCTGTCGCTAACTGCATTTTCAACTTTTTCAGGTTCCTGTGTCTTTTGAAGTGTCACTATGCCTGTGTTCCCCACAGCCTATTCCCCAACCTGCTTTGCACTGTTATCAAGGACTGAGTGATCCTTTGTCCCAAATCCTCAAAGGAATATTTCAGTTCTTTATCCATTTCTGAGACAGCTCTGTCCCTTGGCCTGTGCACTTCTTAATTTACTCTTAACATTCAATACAATTTTCTATGGGCACTTAAAATTCACTCTTAACTTTCCTCATTTCAATCAACATTCACAGAGGGACACTTACATGTGTCTTGAATTGTCATTTTATTAAAACCCTTTGCTCCTTTACCATTTCAATTACCATTCTGTATAATATCATTTGCATTTGCATGGTACCTTCACCCATAGAAGACAAAAGTTTTCATTCTCCCTTAACAGATGAGTAAAATGGAATCAGAGAGATTAGAAAGATGTCTTTGCAGCTCAGCACAACTACACGGTCTCCAATTCGAGAGCTTAATTACATTAGAGGAAAATACTGTAAGCACAACGGATTGACATGTAAATCAAAGGGATATAAATTACAGATCTGAATCATGGAATCTTGATTTGAATAACTGCTTTTAATCTTGGTTTGCATTTGCACTTTTCCTTGTTATTCTAAAAATGTTTGCTCTTAATGGTGTGCATAATCATTCAAAATTGCAACTGCACACAGTCTTTACTCCAGGTGGAGATTTCTTGTTACATACCGTTCATATATGTTTATTTAAGCAGAAAATTTAATGTATATTTATTCAAAGTCTATTGTAGAAACCTTAACTTACATTATTCACTATGTCTTCAGTTTGATTAGACAAGCTGTTTTTTAAATTTGTATCAAGCTGAATGCACAATTACAGCACAAAAAACCCCGTGAGAATTGAGATTTGGAAAATAAGCTGTTAGTAACCCCTTTTTTCCTTAAGTATCAATAGCACCATTTGTTAAAATATATATTAGCGTTACATTTGTATTAACTACATTTAACGAATGGAAGCTTGTTTCTTGTCACTCTAAGCAACATATTAGGACTCCAAATCTGCAGTAGAAGTGTAATGAGATTTTCAAAACTGCGCTGACAATCAGGTTCCTGCTTCCAAAGGAATCAATGGATACAAGGTGACCTGTAGGTAGTCTTGAAAATTCCCAGAGGCATCTGTTTGCAAATGTTCTCAAAAACCTGTGCTGGGGACCTTCAGTTTTCTGAAATTAGTTGAGTTCATCCTCACTTGCTGTGTCTATTCATGGATTTTGAAATAACAAAATAGGCTGTTCTTTTCACCTCGAAATTGATCCCATTACTGCATGTGACTTATTTGGAAAAGAAGCACATATTCTCTCTGCTGCTGTGGAACTGCAGTACAAAGTCATTTGGCCAAAAGGTTTCTGCAGTCCTGAAAATACTTACACCTACAAAAGTAAACAGAACCTATCATCTGTGCTGTTAAAAAGATAAATATAGAAGATACCAGTAGCACATTATATATGTTGTTAATAAAGAGATTGAAATAAAGTAAAAATAAATGTTTTGGTGATACTGCATATAATTTGAAAAGCAACATTCAACTCATTTTTGAGTAGGGTACTTATTAATTAAACAGGATTCTGTTTAGCAGTAAATTATATGAAGTCTGAGTCTTAACACTTGCTTGGTGGACACAATTTCACATTTAATTTTAAATAATTTTAAAATGATTTTTTTAAATATATATTTTGTGTGATTTCAGCAAAGAAATATTTTTGTGATCTGTTCTTCCCTTGAGCTAGCAGTGGACTTCAGGAAAATTTTCAGATTTTCTCAGAACCTTGGTTTCTGTTCATGATTATCAAAACCCTCTTGAAGTCCCTGAGAGCTGCAGTCTTGCCTCAGCCCTTTCCTGTGCAGGGGGTTCTGCTATTGTTTATCCTCTAAGTGGCTTTTATTAGAAAATGATGAGCAAGTCTTTCAGAGTATGAGATCTTTCCCCAACTAACACAAGGAGAAGAAACAATCAGTAAAAAAGTCATTTTCTGTGCAATCTGCATGCAGAAAGTGTGTACCCAAGAGACATGAGAGGAGACAGAAATGGCAAAGGGATGCCTGAGGGAGATGGGATGGGTCAGCCTGGGCACAAGGGGAAGATGGGCCTGTGGCATTAAGGAATGAGACCCCTTCAGGCCTCTGTGGCTGCCCATCTGGGGGCCTCAGTGCTGCAAAATTGGTGTGTGCCTCGGGCTGGCTGGGCGCTAAGGGGGCCATCCCTGGAGCTGGCTGTGCACCAAGGGGGCCATTCCTGGGACAGGCAGTAGAGCAGGTGCAGCCACCCCTGAAACCCCTCCAGACCGAGGGAGCGCTCCCAGCCACAGCCGTGTGCCAAAAGCTCCGCCTGACCCACCCTAGTGCAGACACCAAAAAACATTCCCCACCAAAGGATATTTTTCACAATGTGACAGTTGTCAAGCTGTGTACAAAGTAGACATTTCAGTTTGACATACTGAGAATTACTATTTCATTTCTAACTAGTAATTTTAAATAATTTTCTTTTTATTTAAAGAATGACATTTTAAGAGCTTTAAGAAAGAAATGTTTCATATTTTAATCAAAGGAAATGTTTCATTATGATATTTTTTCTTTCTTCCTTTCTGCTTTCCTTTTCCTTGCAGCTTGCTGCAAAATTGAGCACTCTTTTGTTTTGTTTCAGGTTAATCCCATACAATTTTCATTTTGACAGATCTTTAGACAAAGCACAGTATCTGTTATTTATACAGCTCTGTCTGTTAAAGCAGTGATATTCACTGCTCACCACTTTAAGGACAATTTGAGGCCCTAATCCTGTAAAGACCTACCTATTTTTATGGGCAGAACTGCTTACTGAGCATAAAGTTAATCACATTAAGCTTGTAAAGCACTAGAGATCCTAGCATGGAAAACATTAGAGATCTGCAAAGTAGTATTTTGACTTTCAAACACTTCTCCCTTTCTCTGCCATCTCCTGCAGAAGGATGGGGGACTCATTGAAATGGATGAAAACAAATTAGTTAGAATCTCATTTTTGCATATTTTCATTCATTTCTTGCAAAGAATATATTCTTTATACTAGTTGTATGTCAGTTCAAAATAATGTCTGTCTGCTCAATTCAACTTCAAATATTTTATTTCGATCATTAAAAGTACCCTACAAGCAGAGTGAGCAAGAGCTGTGCAGACAGAAGAAAATTACTGCTCACCTTAGTTCAGAAGGTGCTCTCAGTAAATCTTTTTACAGCTGGGATAATGCCCTATTTGCTCTCCTTTCTCTCCTTCGTGTTCTCTTCAGAACTCAGATCCCAGAGCTGCTGACTGTCCAAAAGACACTGTACTCTTTGCTGAACCTTCTTTGCACCCTCTCCCATGCAGAGTGCCTGGGAGCCTGCTGCTGTGTGGGCTTCACTCAGTGTCACAGGTGACACTTTTCACTCTCCCTTTTTTTGGATGTGGGGGAAAACAATCCTACATCAGTCTGAGAATGCTTTACATTCAAACAAGTGAGACACAATGAGGAATCATCTCAGGTTTTTGCCTCAAACAGAGTTTGAAATGGACTTTTCTCAAAATATATTCTGAAAGAGTATAGGAGATGTTGATTTTGGCATCCCCTGGGCCATACTCCTCCCAATTTCTTTCTTTTGCTCTAATTTTCATCCTCTTTGCTGTAATTTGGTTGCACTCTCTCATCACTCAAACAGGGACAGCCTCTGAGACCTACACACACGGTACCTGATAGATACAGGTTGGAAACAAAATGTATTGTTCCCATGCTGGGCAAGACTGAAATAGAAGTTAAGATAAAGCTTTTGCTAGGGCTGGGAAGTCTGAGAACCACTGAAAGCTGTAAGACATGCAGGTGTAAATCCACACATTCTCACTGTGGAAACGGCTGGACTTTGGCGTGGGTGGTGTCAGGCAGGCTCTGCAGTGCCAGAGCGTCCCTCGTGCACGGCTGACGTTGCAGGGAAGCTGTAACAAACCTCAGGACAAAATGCAGATTTTATCCTTGGGGTAGGAGTTCAGGAGTTCAGGTCTGCACACACGCGGAGCTGCCGATCGCTGTTTACCACTCCGGGTTCAAAGGGTCCCTGGGGCTCTGGCAGTGCAGGTCCCCACGCGCCCGTGGCTCTCAGGGCTGGCCTTTATTGCCTCTGCGGCACTGCCAGAGCAGCCTGGCTGCCAGAGACCCTCGTACAGACCCAGCACACGCTGACAGAGGGAATTTTTTGGCTGGTGGAGCTGCACCACATTCCTGACTGACATAAGTGAAGACAGCATTTTTCTGCTGACATAACTGAGCACGCAGAAGAGGTCTGCCAGTGTAGCTAGGAGAACTAGAAGTGTGGATTAATTTTCATATCTAAAAAATAATTATCTATCATGATTGTTCTGGAAGTCTTGAAAATATGAGACCAAAAGGCCCTAGAAACTATAAAAAACAATTAAATCAAGTATTATAATTAAAATACTCATTATTTGCAGTAATGGGGAAGCACAGGTCATGATTTATTTTTTTCTCACCATGAGAAACATTGCTCTTTGATTCATGAGAGCCCTTCCCTTGTGCCCTGGAAGCATTTCAGCCAGTGGAGTCATATGTTGACACAAGTCTCCATTACTTGGGCAGAGTCAGGGTGTAAACAGCACATAGCATTTGCTTAAACGTCTTTTTTTTTAATCTTCCTGGTACTTTTCAGGAAATAAGTGAGTACTGGTACTTCATTTCTGAAGTACCCTAAGTATTGATTCATCAAACAACAAGGATTTTTTTTCATTAAAAATTGAATTTTCATAAAAATTGATATAGAAAATAGTAAGCATGTCACTGGTTAGAAAACAAAGAAGAAAAATCTCCATGTAAATCCTCATAGCACGTTGTTAGTGACAATCCTAATAACAGTTATCTCAAACCAGAAGATTAAGGGATTTTTAACATGTAAATACAGAAGCAATGAAGAAATCTAGACATTCAGGTCAGGCTTCCATATGAGTAAATATATTCTTTAATTTATTAATGAAGTTCAGAATCTTGTTAAATTGTTTATTAAACAGAGCTTCAGTATCTTTTATGTCTGTAGCTGAATGTATTTTAAAGAGTTAGAAAGTCAATACATGAAAGATTAAAATCGTGTGATTCACTAGTCTCTCACAGCAGGGTGGCCAAGTCTGCTCCCATTAAAGCTGTCATTTCCATGGTACCTAAAATACCAACATTCACAGTCTGAGAGAAATGTACACGTGAAGATTTTTAACATTATCGACCAATGAATATAAAAGTAACAATTAATAATATTGCATATCAATGTTCTGTTGCGAACGCCCATCTTCTAATTTTGTGCACATTCCAAACTTACTATTCAAGGATTTGTAAGAATTTTTATCAGTCAGGCTTGCCAGTGATGCAAATACAAGGCATCTTCAAACAAATTGTCACTGTAATTGTGTTGTGTGCCCACTTCTCTTGAATCCCAAAGTTTTTCCACACAGCTTGAACAACACACTGTTGCTGATAAGGCACTCAGAGGGAACTATAGGTTAGAACTCATGAAATATTTTTAATCCCAGCATTGTTTTCTTAGAATAGCAAACTTTCTGGTTGAAATTTTGCTAGGTTGTTTTTTCTTTTTTCTTTTGCATATTGTGTTTTGATGATAAGCATTTCAACCATTTTAAATCAGAAAGATTGAAATATTGTTTTTTTTAGAATAGATTATACAAAACATAAACAATTACAGCATTGAAGTGTAATTATACATAATTGGCACTCCAGTAGCTCAAGTTTCCCAATGTACTTTCATAACTTTGTCTTACATCTTTTATAAAGAAACAGTGCAGATGGAATGCACTTTACAAGGCAGGCATTGACATGACAGTGATTCCTTTGAGTTACTTTATTTTATGTAAAGATGTCTGTGAGAAGGTGTCAGGTGAATACACAGTTATTTAATAGCATTTATCTGTTAATTATAGTTTTTAAGTATGTGTGTGTGTGTGCTTCTACATAGCGTATCTGTGTAATACATGGTGTATTTAACTACCTAGGTAGCTATTCAAATTACTACACCTTACAGGAGTGGAGCATAGTACATTTTGGCCTTTAACCACATTAGGGTAATCTTCAAGCAAGTAAGAAAAAAAATGCTGTTAGCAAGTGTGTTGTAGCACAAGTGACCAAAACAATTAATACTGAAGTTAAATGATGTGCTATGGCCATAGGCATGGCAGGGGAAATATCCACTGCCTAACTTTTGAATAGAAGAACCACTGTTTTTACAATTTTTCATAGGCCACTGTGCCTCCATATCATCAGTCTTTATAAGCACATAAGAGCAGTAAATTAATGAACACGTAATGTGTTTAAGCAATTCACACATAAATTTACGAACATGCTGAAGTTTGTGTTTTTGTACTTAGAGCGTCATCTAGTGGGAGGTCGGGATTAAGGACCAATCCCTTTCCAGTTTCTTCAGCTCCAAGTAGACTGTTTCGTAAAAAGGAAAATAATACAGCAGAGATAGCTATGAAGTAACAATCAAAGCTTTCTTCATGATTAAACTTTATATTGTTACAAAAAATAAAAGGCAAACTAGAGTACTGGAGTAAAATTAAATTTTTGTAGACTTTTGAAAAATTATTATCTACAAACAGGTATCAATATAAATATATCAGATACAGGCAAACTTGCATATGTCATAACAAATCTTTACACATACAGTTTTAAAGTATTTTATTAATATTATAGTAGCCATACAGTGGAAGAACTGTTGCTCCTCAAATTAAAATCAAAGCTTTATTCTTGACTGATCTTTTTACAATATATGGTGAAATAATAACTCAAAAGTTAGGATGTAACAAATCTATTTTTAATACTTAGGGGTAGAGCATAGTATTGCATGAGGAAACCTTCATAAAAATAATTTGGTGAGTGTTTCCTACAAAATCATGCCTGGACACTGTTTCTTCTCTGACACAGGGATACAGGCAGGTCAGCTTCTCCAAAGTCAGTTTTGCTTTAAACCTTAAAATTAAATAGCTTCCTTAAAGGAATAACATTCACTTTAAACAGTTACAATACAGCAGAGTTACAGAAATTCAGCAGCCAGTCCAGATTTCTGCTGTTTTCAGCAACATAATGCTACCTCAGACTTCTTGAAGCATAGTTCATTATATCATTAATTTATAAGGGATATGACACTGAATTGCTGAGTCTAAATAAAAATCTCTGTGGGGTGCTACTTCATTATTTTTTCTTCCTGAAAAGAAAATTGGAAGTCACCTGAACCACTGACTAAACTTTGAAAGGATTACAATACATGCTCTAAAATTTGGAATAGCACAAAGTTTTGGTGGGGGGATTTATTTGTGTTTTTAAAAACTTCTTAACTGGTTCTTTGAGAGATGGTTATTGAAGTGTTAGAAAAAAGGCAATCTTTGAGGGAGTTTTGACCAGATAGAAATGGATTGGAGTTTGTGTGTGTGAGATTCCTGACCTGGAAATATGTCTTTTCAAGCTTATGTGTTGTTTGCAGATCCAAGTTCTGTGCAAACATCTTCCTTCCCTACCGAAGATCTCAAGACTTTTTAAGACTGTTAAGCAGCAGGGCCTGTAGCAATAGACAAGGGGCAATGATTTTAGACTGAAAGAGGTTAGATTTAGACTGGACATAAGGAAGAAATTTTTAATCATGAAGGTGACAGAACACTGGAACGGGCTGTCCAGAGAGGTGGCAGATACCCCATCCCTGGCAACATTCAAGGCCAGGCTGAATGGGGCTCTAAGCAACCTGGTCTGTGTGTTCCTGTCCATGGAGGCGGGACTACAGGACCTGTAAAGGTCCCTTCCAAACCACACCATTCTATGACTCTGTGATTCTGTGATTTGTCACCATTTTCCTAATGGGAATGGGAGAAGGTTCAGTTGAATTTGAGGCTGTACTGAAAGATCCAGGACTGCCTGTACAGCTTGAGACTAGAAATCAATGGTTCCTGTCTCTGGAGGACCATCTTAAAGGAAAGCTGTCTTACTGTAATGAAGAAGAGGTATAGAAAGACATCAGCAAGGGAAGAGGTAGCAAGAGAAACAGAAACACAAAGGAAGAATGTGATAAATAGAAAATGTCATGAAAATTAATAGACAGTAGGAGAGAAAAAGGAAACTGTACAATGGGAGAAAAGTTCAAAGAAAATACTAGCTTAACCTTAGTAACCCACTCATACTGTAAGGGCAGAGAATCTCATTTAACATTTCTTAGGTTTCAGAATTCATTGTACGCTGAAAGAATACTTGATAAATTATTTAGACAGTTTCAACTGAGATTGGAAAAATCCCAGCCTGTCAGAAGCTAGGTTAAAAAAGGTTGATGCTGTATAAATAATTTACTTCTTTGGGGAGGAAAAAAACATACAAATGCTATGTCTAGAGCAGAGAAGTGCTAAACCTGCTGAAGCTCACTAGCCATACAGTGAGTTTAAGCCAGCACTACAAACTGAGTGCTCTCATTTAAAAGCAGAGGCTATGCCAAAGCTCAGTTATCAAAAGGAGGTCAACATTAAAGATTGTACAATTCAGTTCTTCCATACATGCACACTTTTAACACCATGAGCATAGTCCAATTAAAAAAAAATTATAAAAGCCTCTTTTTTCAGTGATTTCTTATGGCAACTAATTTAAGTAATGCAAACATATCAAATCAGTGTTGGGTTTTCTTAATTCATTACTTTCATTTCTATGAAACAGACACCCTCCAGCTTCACCATAACAATCCACTGTTCTTAGCAGACAGTTCCTTTTTCAGTCAGAATTGCTTAACATTTCAAGGGAATCAGGTCATGGGGTTTGTTTGTTTTTACATGAAGTAATTATTACTTATTGTAGTATCATTTATTATAGTATCTTTTAAGACAAATCACCATAGTAATAGCGGAAAGGAATTTTTACATATGTATTCTGTTATGGTTTCTATTTCGGTAAGCAGAGGTGCAGAATTTGGCAACAGCCATGACCTTCTATTGCAACATACAGCTCTGTGTAATACCCCAAGTAAAGTCATTTGAGTAATATCAGATGCATAGTGAGCACAGAAGCTGTCCCCACTGCCAGCTTAGCATTGCTGGCTGTCATAAGACAACACTCCATCCCAAAGACACCATTCCATAAGGAGCTTTTGTTCCCTGTTCCTCACTGGACTCTACAGAAACTGAGGAGACTCAGCAGCCTAGGAGGGACAAGGCCCTAAATTCTGTCCTTACTTCTGACCACTACAATCCCCCTCAGATAAATAAAAATCAGCCTGTCACTTAATTCTGTGGATGGTCAATGCACTCAATGTATTGGATGATATCAATAAATGGAAATATTGTTCTGGCTGACATGTGTCAGAGCCATCTCAGATTTGTGGCTAGCAAAAGAAAATAAATACTATAGATCTGGAAGGTGACTGATGGATTAAAGCTCTGCAGACAGGAGTTAGCTAGAACACAATACTTCAAAACTGCTTAGTGTGTGCCCATATATAAAACTGGAATTCCACTTGTCTGCCTCCCACGCAGCCCTGCCAGCTCACCACGCTCAGCCAGGATTTCTGCATGTCAAAGCTGCTGTGCAGAGTCTGCCTTGATACTTGTCAGTAGAATTATTATGTGTTCCCTGTGCAAAGGAGATGAATTTAGATTTTCAAAGTATCGCCTGTAAGAGCACGCCAGAGCAGCACACCCCATAATTTGGCTGACCTATGGGGGAGGCTGGGGGAAGCAAAGTCATGACTTTATTAATTCCTAAGAAATTTAAAAGCATATGGCCCCCAGCATGACAACATCTACTGCAGGCATGGCCATGACCCAGCCACATGCACCCCGTAACTAGAAATAGAACACTTTCTGTCCCTCTTCAGTGCCCTCAGAATGCTTTTTTAACTAATTCATGTAATTTCCTTCTGTAATACTCATGTGAAGAAGATTCCTTTGTTTTGACCTGTAAGCCCCAGTCACCTTTCAGCTCTGAGAGGCTCTAATATGACATCTTCTTATGTCTGGGGCTTTAGCCAAGGAGAATGGCAAATCTCTGCCCTCCTCAGCTTTTGCCAAGGGACTCCTCTAGATGTTTCATGGACTTTGGGATGGATCAGAGGCACTCATTGCTATCCTGATTCTTGTCAGCTCTGAGGTCTGTGTTCAGTAAAGATACATAACTCTCATCACAATAGGATGTACCTGAAACACTGACTTTAATTTGGTATCTTTTTTCCCATATTAAATCTTTTACCTACAAGAGCTTAATGATAATAAAAGAGTTGGAAGCTTTCTCTTTGCATTTACAATGGATATTTTTACACAGCTAGTGTTCAAAGCAGAGATATATGTTCCAGGTTGTCTAAAAGCACTGTGGATGAAGAAAATAACCACCCTCAGGTTTAGTAGCAGAGTATTTACATGTAGGCACGACAACAGCTTGGAAAGTCATATGGACTTTGCAGTAGGGAGTAAAGTAGGGAGCAAGAGGGTTTCCCTTTTAGAACTATCTTTCAAAATAAAGTGCCAAATCTGCTGTCTACAATAGAATTCTCCCATTTTCAAAGATTAAGCTCAGCTAGTTCAAACTTACTGCAAAATTGAGTTAATATTTTGTATTCCTGAAATTTTTTTTAGAAACCAAACTTCAGAAAAATCAAGCAATTCCTTACTATTTATCCCTTTCAAATGAGGCTTTATTCTCTGCTTGTCATAGATCAAGGGGATTATCAAGGTTTTTATGTATTTACTATTTTCCCCAGACTTGTCAGTTGGAGCATAACAAATGGAGAAAGGTAAACAGCTTTTACAACTAAAAATAAAAACAACTAAACAATTAGTAAAACAACTAAATAATTATAATAAAGACTTAAACAAAAAGAAATGGAGAATTAATTTCCTTGTTAAATTTGATGTCGTCCTTTGCTTCCAGAATTACTGCCTATTCAGTATTTATTTTCTTCACATTTATTTACATGTGCTACCAGAGGGAAAAAATCACTAGTAGGTAACTATGACATAGGATTTAAGAAGTCTATTTCAGTGTTGTTTTTTCTTATATAGACCCCTAGTCACTATATGGGAAAATACTGACATGGCAAAAGAAACAAAACTCTTAATCCCCTCTGCCTTTTGTTAAAGCTAATGCAAGCTGGAGAACAGGCTGCCTGGGGAAGGGGTTTCAAGAGTGCAGATCCCTACCCCCAAAACATCCCACTGTACTACTGGGGTTCTTCTGTGAGAACAACTGAGACTCAGCCACTGATACGAGATATGTGCCACTTTGGGTTAAATTCTCTGTGTAAAAAATTATGTAATGGCACACATCAGGTGGGAAATGTAATTTTTAAACTGATACAATATATTACTACATGTTCTTCATTGCTTGGTTGTTGGTGTTGGTGTAGGAGGCAAGACATAGGAAGGAGATGGAAAGGGATTTTGTGGTGTGTGTGTTTGCAGCCTGTTCCTACAGGGTGGCTCACACAGGGAGGGTGTCAGGAAGCATCATTTTGTCTAAACTGATGTAGCCCATCACTAACCTGGCACAGCACTGCCTTGCAGGCATCCCACTGGGCTCTGCTTCAGTGCCAGTGCCCACAGATGCCAGGGACCGAAATGGAAATATGGACACCACAGCTACCACTGCGGTCATTGGAAGTATAATCGCGGGGGCTGGCTCGGGGGAGGAGTATTTAAGCTGCATTTTGTTTCTATTCTTGCATGGCTGCATAACAATTACCCCCTTCCATTGAGCCTCTCCCCGGCTGCCCGCCGGCCGTGTCGCTCCCCGGGCCGCCCCGGCCGGGCACGCCCCGCCTTTGTTCCTCGCCTGTCCCGCACGAGCGGTGCCAGGACGCCGGCGGCCCGGCTGCCGCTGGGATGCCGGGCAGTGTTCCCTCTTCCCCGCCGTTTGCATTTGCATCTCAATGCCAGAACTGGGCCGGGGAGCGGGGCTCCATCTCACTCACACCAGAGCAATAATTGATTTCAGGCCTGAGTAAGTCTATTGAGCTCAGCCGAGTTTCTCCAGATTTACACCGAAGTAACCAAGATCGGTTTGTGACCTCTCCGTAAGACGGAACATTATTACAAAGTATTTGTCCTTTTGCATTCATGAAGAGCCAAGGACGCAGTGCTATGTCATATGCTAATAAGATAAGGGAGCAAAAGCAGATGTGGAAGAATGAAGTAATTTTGAGTGTAAATCTTCTACGATTCTGAGGCAAAGTTGAACGGTATTTAAGGTAGAGATGGATCTCACAAACATAGTATATACAGATCTAAACTTTCATTTTTGTGATTTCAAGATTTTTTTCCAAAAAGTAAAAAAAAAAAAAGTTATCCAAATACTCACTTTTCTCTTTCTCTCATTGAACTTTATGCTTTCATGTGAATGTTCTTACCCTATTTCATAGTAATGCTTTGCTTTTTCATTCTAAGAAATAATTTTTTGAATATTGTATTATAACCTTGAAAATTAAGTACAGCGTTTTGGTAATTATCCATTCAGCTGTAGTTCTATTTTCTGTTGAAAAAAAAACCCTGAATTCCTTGTAATTTGGGATAAACCCAAAACTCTAGAGTTCCTATATGAAAGAAAAATGTGGTCCCACCTGCTGACACAGGCTTATCCTTTCTGTGGCAATAGCTAGGTCCATCCTGTCCAGAATTTTTCCTGTGTTGCATTGCCTTCAACCACAATGGCACGGAAGAGATTCCCAAGTCTTCCTGACAATGGTACAGCACATCCACCTGAAACTCCAGAGCTTGTTAGGTTATTACTTGCCTATGTAGAAATAGCAGGAAGAATATCAGAAAACCTAAGTCTATAATTTGTTTTGGAAAGACTGACTGTAGTAGCCGAGTTCAGCACCAATGACAGTAGGATCCAACACCTTTAGCATTCCACCAGGGAAAAGAGGCAAAGTCCTGTATCAGATTACTCCAGTCCCAGTTGTTGAGAATTCGTGAAACGGGAGATGGGTGGATGAACCACGTGGAATTGCTTGTCTGCTGGCCAAAACACAGACTGCCCTCCCTTTTGCAGGCTGTCAGCTTTTCTCATTTCTCTTCTCTGTGCTGCCATTACTCACTTCTGTGACAACCTCTTCTACAGATGCTGGCAAATGACAAACATGGCAAGGAAATACAATGGGAAACATTTACACATTCTATATGCATAGCTGCACCATCACTAAGAAGAAAACAAATTTCTTGGCAGAGTGGGTTTAAAGAAAGACCCGCAAAGTTAAAGCCAGTTCTATGAAGTTCTGTCTTTCTGCTGCCTTTCACTCACTTTTTCCCTGTATTCGTTATTTTATCATTTTACTTTCTCATAGAGCAGTAAGGCCAAGACAGTGAGCCCAGCTGCTGGCTACCAGCTGAGGCTCAGCCTTTGAGGTGGAGAGTGGGATCTGACATTACTGTATATTTTACTGAAGACTTTTTAAGGTACCAGTTTTTTTTAGCTAGTAAATAAAAAGAGATGATATGTGCTTTTCAAGAATGGACATTTTCCACATTCCCAGTGGTTCTTACTAGCGGACTGAAGTATAATTCAGATGGCACTTGAGAAGAATTGACTTCCTAAAATCCTCACCATCCCTGCAGAGGTGCTTTGGTCCAATTTTAAATAGGTATTTCGTTCCCTGTTTTTGTTCACCTTTAAGATGCTACTCATTTTAGTGCATCTTCCTTTGCAAATCCCAGAATAAAAAGAAATGTTGCAACTGCACAAGTCAAAGCTGTTTGAAGAGAATGTATTGTAAAATTATCCCCGCGTTCTTTTTATACTATAAGAGTGCTGACAGCACTTTGATGTGGAAAGGATGAGATACAGTAATCTGAGGGGCTGCTATGAAAGGAACGACGCGCTTTAAGCTGGAACTATACAGAGAAACACACAGTAATGACAGCTTCGCACAACATCTAATTTGATTCCTTCTTTGCATCACAGTGTATCTTTAAACCTCATCCACCTGCTAATGAGCAGGGAGGCTTCTGAGCAGAGGTCACCTTTCTCCCACTTCTGTAAAATTCACTCCACCCCACTTATAAAACCATCCGTTCTCACCTTCTCTTCCACAACATTTAGTCTTTGGTGACTTTGCTGCCACACAGAAATCAAATCAAGAAAGGGAAAAATTAGTGCCTGTTTTTGCAATTGAAATTACTTCTATTTTTTAAGTAGGAATTACTTCTATAGATGGGGAAATTAGTTACAAATATTCCTAAAAAAAGGAGACCTCTTCCTCTCCACCCTCTGCCCCAAACCCAAGTTAACAAATGCAAAGCTGGAATCCTGGAGTTTCAAGCAGGACTAACATTATATACGTGCTTGCAGATCATTGCTGAACCAGCAGTGACTTGCTGTGTGGGATCACATTTTGGTATTGCCAACTCAGGTTGGGAAAGGTTGACTAAAACTGGTGAGAGCAAGAAATTTCAAGAGCAGAATTATTTTTGGTACAGAGAAATGTCATACTCACTCAAACACCTATTCAAGGTACATATTTATCTGGGTTAAAGCTAAAAAGAGCAAACTTCCAGATTTCAGGCAAATGTTGAATTTTGAATGCTAGAAAATGAATCCCTCAAGTTATATTTATAAACATTAGATAATGAAATGTTTCCTAAAGCTCAGAAATTTGTCAGATTATTAGTCAGAACAAAACGAATCCACTGAATTGCAAATAATGCCCTGAATGCCTAATGAAAGGCCATGTTGATTAGCTGTACCACAACTTCTCCGTGTTTATATTAAGCACAAAGCACAAGGGACTCACCCCAAAGTGTCTGCAACTATCACAAGGCACCAAAAAACTACTTTTTATATTTTCCCTTAGGATGGTTTATTCTCCCACCCCTAAAGTATGTGCTGTGATGCTAACAGACTGGGAAAACTAGACTCATGGAGTCAAAGCGATGAAGATCCATAAAATAGTTATTAAGAGAGTAGATCTTTATCTACATTTATTTGAGAGGCCAGTATAACCTTTAAAATATATGTACATGGATGCATTTGACAGATAAATTACAGCTTATTTCTTTTACTATTAGTAATTAGTTCCTAATTAGTTGTAATTCTAATATAAGGAGGAATAATTAAGTTTCTAAACTCAGTGAGCTAAAGAAAGGACACACTCTGTGACCCAAAATGAATTCATAATTTCCATATAAAAATATTGAGTGAGTATGTAATGCAGCTGTGGGAAGCTGCAGGATGTAGAAATCTCCTATGGAGAGAACAAAGCCACATGTCACAGAGTTAAGCTTCATTCTGGTGCTCTCCCACAACTGAGAGCACACTTTTATTTTTTGGAACTTGGGAGTCCGTAGGAAAGCTATGATTTATTTCTTCTATGTGGGTTTTATAGCACTTCCTCTTTCTCATACTCATCTCCATTCAGGCAAATCTGTGCACGCAAGAAATAACCACATCTGGCTGGCTGCATGCTTGATCTGAACAACATCATCTTGTTACTGCATTCCTGCTGTGGCACAGGTCTTATCACAACACAAGGCTTTCACACTTATTTACCAGTCTGAAAAGCTCTGCATATTGTCCAGGTAGAGTTCAAAGTGCTGACTTCCACCCCTAAGTCTCTCAGGGGCCTAGGCCCTGGCTGAAAATAGTCTGTAGAGATATACCTGATAAAGTGAGATCACTCAGCTGAAGAGAGATGTTAGCAGGCTGTTTGGGGAGACCATGCCTACTATTTAAACTTCCTACTTCTGTGGTAGATGAAGTCCTGAGCTCTTCCTGTGACAGGTTATTGAAAGTTATTTAAAGTAATTATTTTCTTATGTGTGATTTTTAAAATTTCATTTATGAATTTCAACTTTTGGCAAACCTATGCAATTGGATTGAGAGAAAAACAACAAACTACCCAAATTTCTGTTTGTAGTAGATGTTTTTCAGGGTCAGAAAAAGTAGTGATGACTCTTGACACTTAAAAAATGTTGAAAAATTTTATCACTTCAGGTTATCATAAAAATCTGCCTCTCTGAGTGTTAGAGGCTATTCAAGATTATTTTTGCGTTTATTTCGTGTATTTTAACAAGATACCTAATAGGCTTGGTGTTTGTACTTTTATGACTGCTGTAACTAAAGCTGTTCCTTGTTTATTCTTTCTTTGTTCTTGTTCACTTCATGCTATCTTTCTTCTCTATTTATCCACACACAAACAAACAAACAGTGCTTCCTGCTGCCTCCTGGACCACTGCCAGCTGTCCTGATGTCAACCGGCAAAGGACAAAAGCAGCCCTGCCATAAAGACCTTTGCTGAGAAGTGATGCTCTGCAGCCTCCTCCCTTTCTTCAGAGTTCCAGCAAAGATATCCTCTGCAGGCAGAGCTCTCCAAGCTGGAACCATTAGAGGAATTCAGTCATTTAGTTAATGTTCTATTATTGGGAATAAAATAAGAAAACCAAAATAAACAGTCTTTAAACTGTTCTTCAAACCAACACCTCTGGTTGCAATGCTGGGCAGAATTTTTATGTTCAGAGATTAATATACTGATGAATGGTTGACTTAATTTTCTTAAACTGCCCCTTCCTGAAAAAAAAAGCTCTTGGGGGCACTGTTTCATTACAAAAAGAAGGGAAAAAAGCTGAGAATAATGAGATGCTTCTGTTGTCAGAATTTAATTTCCCTCAATGATACACAGTGATACTATTGAGAATGGCACATAAGTGACAGAACTACTGTTAGTAAATTTTGGTACTATGAAAACTCCTCAGTGTCAAAATTAATCTCTACATTCAGAGTAATTCATAACTGGAGCTGAAAAGCAGTGTAACAATATATTAGGGAACTTACAAAAGGATTTCCAGAAGTACCAGTTCATTATTGCTATAGGTAGGAGGTGGGAAAAAATCCATATTGTTGCTAAGAACTCACATGTTAGAAAACAGCAAAAGCTATTGAATTAGGTAGGGGAAAAAAATAGGAAAACAGTTTCATTCCTAGAGAATCTGTGTCTGAAAGAAGAAATTCTAAAAATAATTAACAAGACATTCTTTTTCCTAATAATTCTCATGCAAGCAACTTACCTATGGTCCAATGCTTGAAAAAAACCACAACAAAATCCCAAACCTTCTAAACCTTACTAAAATACACTGGCAGGAACACACACACAAAAAGAAAAAAAATATTCAGGTTTTCAGGAAGTGTTCATATCCAAAGAAACAGACTACTTTCAAAGATGAAGATTATGTCAAACGAGATTTTTTAAATTTGCTCCTATAAAGTAAACCCAGTTTAAAGCTATATCATGCAAGCAATAGCTATAAGAACATATTTTTTGAGTCTAAGTCACCTGATGCTTTTTGACCTGTGGTCTTTTTTAGGACTACTAAGTCTTAAATGTAGTGGATTAGGTGGGTATTCACACTTATTTTCAGCTCTGTTGATTGAGGAGGCTGTCTGTCCTTGCTTTAACCTACTTTCCCTGCTAAAGTCATTTTGCCTCATAAACCCCATGGAGATTTGAGAGGCAAAGCCAGTTTATTCCTACAGTGGTCCCACTTTGTTCAGAAATATTGCCAAAGGCTCATTTGGAAACTCTTCTCATAGAAAATAGGAACATTTGGTACTCTGCAAAAACCGTAAGGACTCAACTCAAAATAGAAAGGTACAGTTAGCAACCATAAGAGAAGTGTACTGCTTCCCTTCAAATATAACATCTGAGGAGAAGGCCCCTTAAAAATAAACCAAATAAATATTAATAGTCATCAGTTATTCAAATACGGGGTGACTCTAAGCACTAACGATTGGTTACTCGTTTGATAGTTATTATTTATAATATATCATAATATATTCTATTTCTGATGTGGAGCTTACCACACATTCTGTAGCAGAGTTAAAGAAAAATACTATTTTTGTGTGTACTTTTCATTTAATGTGTTGTATTTTATGCCTTAATTTATTATGGATTTAATTCATTTCATGTGTGTTGCATTTTATGCCTTAAAATGTAGAAGTCTTTTCACCATGATGAAAAGAATGGAACAGTCACAATTACACATTTTGAAATAAAAACATCTCTTTTTTTTTTTTTAATTTGTACAAAATTGAAGTATGTGTTGCTATGCTGGAGTACCTCCTGTGCAGCAGGACAGAGAGGTGACAGTTGGAGCATGCCACCTGTATCCAGACAGGGTTTTTATGAGCACTCTTCACGATCACTTTGTACCTTCACAAGGGAACAGCATCATTGTTTCATGTGATCCCCCCAGTGAAGATAAAATCTCTCTGTCCAGAAGGACTCCTGGGAAGAAGACCATTTTTTGATAGTGTTCAACTGCACTCATGGTGTCCCCAAAAGTTTTGTGAAGTAAACACTTCACCAGAATTAGGACAACAAAGATGTATAACCGTTCCAGTAACGGGGTGGCTGAATTTCCTGGCCTAAGTAACTGAGAGGAATTGTGCATGGCCATGGTGGTGCAGGGAGGAAACAGTCCTTGGGATTAGAATTTACCCTTAAAATAAAAAAATAAGTAATCTCTCCCTTGAGTGCAGTGGGGTCTTCAGATCACCCATGTCATCATAGTCTGTTTTTATTTAGACCATACAACAAATCTGTTCTAGTATTTCTATTAATAGTTTGTTTCTTTCTTTATTTATATTTTGCTTGTAGGAGTTCTTCATCAAAACCATAGTGCAATTAATTTGGCATTAATCCATTACTCCTGTGCCTTGGTGTTTGCAGATCTTCTGATCTGCACACCATAATGATAACTAAATCATCAAATAACAATAGTCTTGCTCCTCAAGTTGCAGTATCGCAGCCCTTTGGAGGAATACAGCCATATGCCATAGGAAAAACAGTGCCCATTTTCAGCACAAACAACACCAAGATACAAATCACATCACACGCAGTCAGAGTTAATTAAGTCAGGCACCTACTGTTTGCCTATAGTTTGCAGTAGCTATTAATTTGAAGGTCTGCTGTAGTGCTAGGAAGAGATAATTAACTAATGCAGCATTTCGTGACATTGTGAGCACATTCCTAAAGGGGCTTGTTACAGTGATTTTTTCTAGACAACACTGCTCTCAGTAAAATTTTAGACAATATACCACAGCAGTTTAAAGGGGCAAAAATGCTAACAGGTCTGTCTTAGACAAAGTGAAAAAGGTCAGGAGGTCTTACCATTGATTATACAGCGTGCAGCACCACACAACTGTTAAAACTGTCAAAGGAGCATCAACACTTTGGCATTTGTTTTTGTTATTTTGAACAAGAAAGTTTGGCAATTGCTGTGAATTTTTTTTTTTAATTTATAGTATAAACTTTTTAAAACATCACAGAAATTCTGTATTTTGTTTAAAATCATATTGCATTACATACACGGTGTCACTATCACTCCAAAGGAATTGCTTTTATCTCTTTAGTGCATCTATCTTACTGACAGCAGTATCTTCTTTTCTTGATTGAAGTTCTAACTCTTCCATTACAGACCACTAGAAGACCCTTCAACCTAGGAAAAAAAAAGAGACATTCTTCTGAGTAGGCTAAAGAACAATTCCTATGATACAAAATAGGATTGAAAAGATTAAAATGAGAGACACGAGACAGTGTGCAGGCTCTGCCAGGATTTAGACCAGCTACATTCACAAATCAGGTGAGATCCTTGGATCACTTTCACCTTGAAGACAAATGTTGATCTCACATAATGAAGAACTGCTCTTTAATAGAACTAAAATGTATCACTTCCAAGAAAATAATAGTTTCATCAGGTTTTGTACAATACCTAACAATTACTGCAACACTAGTTGGCTGTTATAGAGGAATTATGTATTTTACTACAAATATGCTTAAGTTTATAACTTGTTACTTTTCTTGTTACTATACTCTCTTGCCTTTATTGTTTCAAATATGTTACTGTTCTGTATATAGTAAAGCTCCCTGTGAAATACTTCAGGGGTTCTTCCAAGGGTTGTTATTCTGTTTCAATGCTGAAAAAAATGTTTTCAACCAACCTTCTGCATTTTTTCAATCTGTTGTAATTAATTGACATAGCTGTGCAGCAAGATCCAGTAACTCCAACGGGTGCTCAGTGTCCTGCCAACATCTAGATGTTCTGTCATGACATCAGGACCATAAGAATTATCAAGAAACCAAACAAATTCAGAGGAGTGAATACACTGGTTTTGTAACTACAATAAGGCAACCTATATATAGTCAGGTCCTTTCCATGCATTATGACATACCATCTGCCCACCATGTGTTTGTACTCTAATCTCACCTGAGATTCATTGGGAGCAGCCAACAGGTCCGGTCAGACAGCACCTTTCCCTCTGCATTGTGGAAGAGATGAAAGATGAGCACAACATCCAAATGTCAGCTCAGCAGTGAGAAGCAGCTACGCTAACTTGTCCTTTAGTTCAAGGCATGAGTGGCTGCGTCTGGTCAATAACATCATCATAAAATGCAGGAGGAAGATGACAGAAGGAACAGGACACTATATTTTTTTTCTTTTACCTTTTGTGAAAAATAAACTACAGGAAGAACACATTTTTCATTTCTAGCTTGGAAAAGCAAAGCTGTAGAATGGCCTAACCATTTAGCCACATTTTTAGAAGCTTGTAACAATTAATTCATTGGTCCTTGATACAAGACAAAATTTAGGTACAGTTTCCAGTACGGATAGAATATTCCTGTTTCTGATATCTTTACAGTCATGTTCCCTTTCTATTTAAAGAGTAAAATTTGAATAAAATTATATTTTAAGATTTCAGTAAGAGAAAGATTACATTACACAAGCTGTGCATGCTTAGCAAAGAATGTGGAAACAATTCCAAAACCACAAATCCACGCATTACGTGATTCAATCACCAGGTTAGTGCAGGAAGGCAAAGGAAAAGTGCATTCATTAGCCTGTCCTCTGGTTGCTGGGCACAAACACACCTTCTAGCACTCAGCATCATGATCCCACCACGGGGCTTTACTGTCCTAGCTCTGCAGAACAGCAGAGATATTTTTTTCTTTAAAGGTCAGGAGATATAAAAATACTTCATAGCGGGTAAAAAAAAAGAACAAACCAGCACAAAGGAACAAAAACAAAAATGAAAGGGATTTAGTTGCTAAAAAGGATTTTAGTTGCTAAATAAGCTAGAGTTGCCAAATAAGCTAGAGTTGCCAAAACAGCTCAATTCACGGTATAGCCCCGAAATTTTAGGCAGATATTCCAACTTCAGGGGCCTGGCTGTAGAGTGACACCTTGGTTTGATGAACTCTTGGAACTGTGGAAAAGAAGCAGAATTCTTCTGCAGTGTGTAAGGACGAAGTGAAACTAAGGCCATGAAAACACCAGTTCACAGACTAGAGTGACCTGTACCTGCAGCACTACTTTTGGCTTCACTCCATACCACTAAGTAGGAATGGCTTCAAACAAACAAACAAAAACCCATTAACAACATTAGCAAGTGAAAGCTCATTGTAAAAAAAAATTACTCTTTTTTGCCAATCTGCATTCACTGTGCCTTCCTTTTTCTGAATAATTGCTTAGTCTGTATATTAATTTAAGGTTAGAAGATGCCTGAAGGGACAAGAATTGTTTTCAGTCCCAGAAGCTGGTTGGAGAAGAGCATTGCCACAAAACTGAAAGAAGGGAGATTTTAGCATACAGACTAGGAAGTGCTTTAAACAGTAGCTGAGTGGATTTTTTTACTACTATGAGAAGCATGAGACGCAGCTGGAAGACTGTCATTAAAAATAATAGCAAACATATGGGATGTGTTCTCACACAGAGGAAATTGTGTGGAAGTTCCCCATATGATCATCCCTACCACTGGGATAGCTTCACTTTGACGAGGTTTCCAAACAAACTAGGAGTCTGCTGGTGTTTCCTTAGGAAAAACAAATTTTGTGATGGAATGTGATGAGTGTCACCCATTTGAGGTACCAAAAAGAGACATTTCTCAGTATTGTAAACCCATGATATTCCAGCATTTATTAAAATGTAATGGTGAGGGGACTGCACAGCACAGATATTATATCCCTCTGAAACAGTGGTATTTATGTGATGCAAGAGCTTTCTTCTTTCTCTCTCTCCCCCACATGTTGCTTCTTAACACATTGCATCAGAGATAACTCCTGACACACAAAAGGTAGCAGTAGGGATTGCATGTCCATGACCCACTCTGCTACTGAACAAGTTCAGCTGTGTTGTCTCCAGCTTTCTCTGCTGGCTCAGCTCACTTATCTGACCTTAAACTGAAACCACAGAGGATGCAATTTCACATCTCAGCTGATGTGTGGAGTAATATCCCACAGCTGGCACATTGCAACAGCTATCTGGAAACAAATTTTGAGCCTTGGACAAAACTTTAATTCTACAGCATGCTAAAGGTCACACCAATTAACTTGGATGGGAATTAGCTGTGTATAAATTCCTTACTCCTAATAAAGCAGGCAGGGAAACCAGTCTCCAATCCATCATTCTGAGATTAATTAATAAAGCAATACTAACTGCAAAGACAGCTACCAGAATAAGGTATTGGAGCAGCTATCACTGCTTTTCCAGGAGTATTAGGCACTTTCAGTGAGCTTCTGCATGCAAGCCTTTATTGCTCACTTGTGGAAGACTGGGAGTTGATGGAGCTACAGCTGCTTATGCCAGGAGAAACGCCGGCCCAGGGAGTGCAGCATGTGGATGATCTTTAACTCAAATAATTTCAAGCACAATGACAAAAACTGCCATGGGAAAATAGCGTGACTAAAACTATGTTTCCTGTGGCTTACTAATGGACTATTCATGCACAGCATTAAGCAGATGAATGTGAATTTGTTGGACGCATTACCCTTTCTCCCTTTGTGCAGGTTTCAAAGATTATAATTATGTTTGGTTTAATTACTATTAGTCTCAATTGAATTTTCAGTTCTTTCAGCAGTTCCAGTGTGTAAAAATTTACATTTAAAATTTGCCTTATCTGAAGGCAAACTTCTCATGTTGGTTCAATTTTGTATGAATTGGGCATTATTGTATTTCAAGGTCTGATCATCATGCTCACTTAAGGAGAAGCATTCTTTGTTGATAATTGCTGTTCTAAATACACATAAAGCCACGCAACATGAGTTGATTCTTGTGTGGTTTTGTCTTTGGAGTTTTTTTTCAGACTCCATAATCATGCTCCATTCCAATTGTAATTTAGTTAAGACTGAGATAGAGATAAGAGATCCTCACCATCTCTTACACTTACAGAGCAGTATATGGCTCCCGCAGGGTGACTAGGATTGCTTCAGTTGGATGCTTCACCTGAGTGCCTCCCAGGCAATTAAGGAGTCCCACATGCTGAGCAGGAAGCTGTGGAAGACACACCAAGCAAGAGAATGTGCCTGAATCCCTCCTACTCTCTAGAAGTCAGAACCCACAGTCACAGCTCTACTTCAGACTCTACATTTGGGATCTTGAGCGTGGTAGATTCAAAAAGGCTGATCGGGGATATTCAACCTGCACTGCCATCATACCCCCTTAAAAGCGTTCATTTGGGAAGTGTGGGCTTTGTCTTTTCACCTTCACAGAAATAAAACTTGCATCTCTTAAGGCATTTTGCCAAGTCACAAGACTAGACCCACTATAAAACTGAAGGCATTCTCCCTTCAGCCTGATGAGGAATAAAATCTGTGACCCATTGCAGAAAAGGGACTGTAAGATGAACAGAGCAGAGAAGAAATGAGCCGAAGGGAGCTTCACTCCATAATCCAATAGTAAAAACATTAACTTAGGAAAGGAGAAAAAGGAAACCTCACTTCTCTGCTTTTAGTCAGCATTAAAATGTCCTTTCCCTTGTTCAGTGAATCCCATTGCCCCAGCTCCTCCTCTGCTTTGCACATCCAGGAAGAGAACTGAAGAATGCAATTGAAGTCACCCCATGTTATTCAGCCACTTTTAAATCACAAACATGTTTCTCAGAGGTTATCAGTTGTCTCCTGGTGGGGGCACCGCGAAACAGACCTTCATATTTCCCATCCCTGTCCTCAGGCTCCCTCTGACGGAAAGCTCAGCTGTCCATGTTCTCTCTCTCTCTCAGGGCATTTGGAGGGGCAGGCTGAGGGATGGTACGTGCGCCATCAGCCACAGGATGTCCCTCTCACGAGATGCTGCTGCCACATTGATGCCATATGCCTTTTTATTTCATGACACCTGCTTACACAGCGTGAGGCAGGAAAAAGATTACTTTCACAGCAGAATGGGAAATCATAGAGCGTTCACAGGCAGACAGTGGGTTCAGGGAATATCTTGTGAAAGCATTTAACAATTCATATTGTCAGGACGTGTATGACTGTCCAAATACATGCTGTTTCCAGTCTCCTGTGTAAGCAACACATTTGCAAATCATTAAGCCAAAGAAATAAAATTCTGTAGCTAAAAGTTATAAGCAGGAAAAAATCATACACTTTTTCTGATTATTGTTACTTAACATATCCTATCTCCGTGTTGGTTTTGAGCAGGGTGTGTTTTGCTTCATTGATTATTCTTCCTAGTATTGCAAAGTAAATGAGTTGGCTTTTATGAACTTGTAAATAAAAATAACTATTCTCTCCTGAGTGCAGAATATTTACATCTGTTACGATACACAACGTTACAATGGCATTGCTGGCCTTTAGAAAAGTTCGAGAATAGGTTTGTTCTCATCTTGTGAGTGCTTCAAGTGCTGGGGAGCACAAACTGGTACATTAGTTTAAACCAAAGCAGTTCTGAGTTAAAGTGCTGCATAGCGCGATCTCAGTCATGGCCTGATGCTCCTTTTCTCTCACTCTTCTGTGAGATCACAGTGACAGAAGAGCAAGATACTAATTTTAAATCTTGGGGACTAAGTCTTCAACTGCTGCACCAGATTGACCAGATCTGTCCAATCATGAATGTCCTCTCCTCACTATGCTGTGATTTTTTTTTT
Organism: Gymnorhina tibicen; assembly: GCA_013399875.1. NCBI lineage: Eukaryota > Metazoa > Chordata > Aves > Passeriformes > Artamidae > Gymnorhina > Gymnorhina tibicen. Next base: position 508,945 of record VXAZ01001305.1, on the reverse strand, counting down.
GGACAGTGAGGATTTGAGCCTGTACTAATTGTTGCAATAAAAGTAGTGCTACAGGTGTGTGTTACATGATGTGACAAAACATAAGTACTCTAATGCTCAGTACAGAATAAATAAGTTAACAACCTCCAAATAGAAAGAAAAAAATTGTAGCATTTTCCAACTTTGAGAAAGTTTCACTGCCATCTTCTTCCCCTCAACAAATACCATGTCCCAGTAGCTGTGGAGGCACAGGACCTGCACAGGGACACCGGCAGGCACAGCACAGCCACCCAGCACCATTACAGATGGCCCTGCAGAAACTATCTGCCTCTCACCTGAGTTAATGCCTGCCTGACCCTGATCTGCTGTGTCCTAGAAGAGTTTATTTTCATTTTAATTTATCTCACAAGAACTGAAAATGAACCATAAGTATTTTAAGACCTTACGTAGTATTTTTTTTTAATCCCCTCCCTATGCATTTAATTACTTTCCAAAATCCAAACACATTTGTGCCTATAATAAGCCAGAGGCTCTCTGTTAGCCTGGATCCATGGTGCTGAATTACTTCAAACTTTCAGATGTCAAAAAGACTCCTCTGGCACACAGGTGTCCCAACAGCATCGTAGCGCTCAACACGGTGCCGTGACTGGTGTCTCTCCTGCACACATCTCCAGTTCTGTTTAACCCACAGTGCAAGCGACAGACGTGCGCGCCCAACTGCTATTCAAGGGGCAGGAGTATTTAATTCACTCCATTTTCCAGCGGTGCTTTGGGCAGATCTCCAGCCCTCAGGGAGGCCGGCTGACTACTCGCTTGCTGCTACACGTAATTCTGACGGGAAACTTGTGCGCTTGGTACCAGCGGGGTGTTTTTGCGCGGGGTGCTCCGCCCGAGCAGCAGCGAGCCCCAGAAAAGCGGAGGCCAAGCTGCTGCGATCCACCCAGGGCGAACGCGCTCATTTTAAACAGGAGCCGGGCGGGGCTCGGCGCACGCTCCCGCCCCCAATATGGCGGCGGAGGGGGGCGGGGCCGGGCCGCGCGCGCGGGGGCGCCACTGGGCGGGGCCCGGCCGCGCGCTCACCCCGCGCCACCGGAAGTGACGCCATCGGGGC
>VXAZ01001305.1:461044-507735 GCA_013399875.1 Gymnorhina tibicen | reverse complement strand
ATTAAAAAATGGGCCCGGGCCGGGAGCCGTGTGGCGGGGTCGGTGGGCAGGCCCCGGGCGGGTCCCCGGCAGCCCCAGCCGCGGCTCGGCCGCTCGTCTCGGAGCCGGTGTGCTGCTGGCTCCTGCGGCAGCCTTCTGTGACCGCAGAAAATCGGACTAGGCCCGGGGGAGCCGTTCGCTTTGGTTTAAGGACTTGTGTAAGCATCGCCTAAAAGAACAAAATGAAGGTGCGTGTTCCGGCACCGTGTGCAGTCGAAAGTTTTGATTGTTTTCTGTGTGTTACAGGTGAAATGGTTTTCATATGCTGAAGTCCAGCTTGGATTGCCTCATTGCTGCACGTTGAGAACTTTGTAAAAAGCAGGAAGTCAAGATGAAGAGCAGGGTGACACAAGTAAATGTAAGTGTTCTTAAACCTAAATTGTAGGATTTGATCACTCCCATGTTACTGGTAATTAGGTTTGTAGTTGATATTAAATAAAACTTCCTGAATGTAAAGCAAGTAATATATGTAACTGACAGCAGCTGTTTACAAGATAAATACTACTAGGAGTCAGTAAATTACAGCCATTTCTAGCTCCTGTTCCCCTTGCAATGAAAGTTCTGCATATTAATAGCTTATAATGTTACAATAATTGGTCAAAACTGACTGAATGATGATGGCTCAACAGCAAATGTAAGCATGTAGAGGAATAGAGAAAGATTTTGAAAAATTTAACAATGATCTTATATTAAAAGAGACAATAAGTAGCAGATAATTTGACAATTTTATGTCATACTCTGCATGTTAAAGCTTTTCCTTTTAAAAGCTATGTGACCTATTTCTGAGTGGATGGGAGTGATTTTTTTGGGAATGCTAGAAGAAAAAATGGAGAAATGCTGTATTTCTCCATTACTGCAAAGTACCCACGTTTGGGACACGTTAGCAGAGCAATACTGTTACGATACACTGCCTCAAATCTGTGGTATTTCTCTGCCTGTTTTTCCAGAGCTGAACCCTGCATAGGCTTCTTCACTCTTTTAGGTCCAACTTTTCTGAAGAATAAATAAGTTAGTAGGGATGCTTGAGGGGTAGTTTAATATCTTCTCCTATTTTCTCAATCTGGTAGTGCTCCCTCATCTGTCAGAATAAGCCAGTTAGCAAAGGCACACTGTTTGGACACTTTCAGTTAATCATTTTGATGAAAATGGACAAGGAAGGGAACTAGCTGGTGGCAGAAATCCTGGTCACAAAGAGCTGAGGGTTACAAGTTCTTGAGCAAACATAGCTGCTTCTGCAAGGAGACATGATAAATGGCAAACACAGAAACAGCCATAATATTGTTTTATTTCTGTGAACACTTGTCTTTTTGGTTCTGCTTGGGCAGAGACCGATGATAAAGAACCCATGAGAATGGATCATCCTAAAAAGACCCACTGCCTTCTTCCCATCTGCTAAATAGGGTTTAAATACAGTAACTGTTCTGTGTTATTCAAAGATTTTTATTAAGACTTTCTTGGAAGCTTAGGATACAGACTGGCATTATATTACTGGGCTGGGAGAGAAAAAACAAGCGCTTTTCTTACCCTTGAATGAATTCAGTGATCTGCTGTGTGGTGTAATGAGTATTGAAAGGGGAAGAAAACCTTGGTGAGTATGTGAATTTCTTGTACTATCTCTGCTGTCAGAGATAATGTGGCTCTAAAATGAAACAGTTGGGTGGACATAACTTTTATAGGGATGCATGCTCCCCGTGGACAATGCAATGCCCTCGTTTCGCACCATCATCTTGATGCAGCCAAGAGAATGCTGGGTGTAATTTTAACACAGTGTTTGAAGTGCACCCTAGGAAAGGCAATATGCCAGGATATGTTATCGTGGCCTCAAAAATACAATTATTTATTTGCATGTATCCACACCCCCCCCAGGTTAAGTTTTTGGAGATAACAGTCTGCCCTGCTCTTTATGGAGGAGGTGTCATTATATTCTAGTCACCCAGAGTTTTAAATGATTCTTTGGTGGGGCAACAACTGGTGTGCCAGCGTGTTGGGGGAGAGGGTGCCACTTCAGTGAATGAGCTGAGTGTTCCTGCTGGGAGTTCCATCAAGGTGCATAAGGAAATACTTGTGATGAGTTTCTGCCTCAAGTGAGGTGTTCCCTATTTCAGTTAATCACTGTGTGACAACATGAGTGTGGTTCTGAAAATTCATAAATAATATTTTAAAGGAAAAGACAACCCTTGCAATGAAAGCACTGAGGTTACAAATGCTGTTGCTTGACTTTACCAAAGTTGTTTAGAACCATCTTAATGAATATCTTTGTATGTTTGTTGTAGATGCTGTCACACTCTGATTTTTGTATGACTCCAATATGTCATGGTTCAGCCCATGGAATTTGGTGTAAACTATTTAAGTGTGTATCATTTAAACAATCCTGCAAATCTGCCAAGTAGAACAGTGCAGCTTAGAAGTTTATAATGTAGGCAGCTGGGAAAGACTCATGAGGAAATAAATTGTGGTTAGTAAAAAGGGGGAACATAAGGAAAAATTAATAAAGGGGATTTTTAGGAGAGAGGAAAGACACTATTTAAACAAGAAGTGGTGGAATTGTATTCATGGTATTGCATGTGAAACAACAAAGTGAAATGGCATCTGAAAGAAGGAAGCAGGAAAGGCAGACCAGTGGTCCATCTACTCTAGTCTTCAGCAGTAATTAACAGCAGATGCCATGAAAAGTTTAGTATTAGGGTAACTCTAAAAGTACTTGCCTGCATACACTCCCACTCTCTACCTGTTTGTAGCTTCCTAAGCCAGATAAAGTTTTTTGGTAACCCGTGGGGATTTTTCTTCAGTGTTTGTTCAGTGCCTTGAACCCGAGCAAACATTTGGCATCTGCAGCATCTGTAGCAGGGTGTCCAGCTGCTTAACTGCTTGTTCCTGGAGAACCCGCTCTCCTTGTCATACCTGCCATTAGCTTTATTTGATGGCCCTCCTTGTAAAGGAGTGGGAACTGAAGGCATGGTGTGCTTCGATCTGAAGATAGGTGCTCACAGTCATGTTGGGGCTTGATTTTTTTGTCTTTCTCTCTTCTTAAAGCATGGTTCCAGTCATGAAAGGAAGGAAAACTACAGTTCCCGACATGACAGTTTGTCTCCAGAGGACAGGTAGAATGAATGATTTTTATATCCTTCAATTTGGTATAATTACCTCACATAAGTGAGTAGAGTTAGAGAAGTTAAAAAAATCATCAGGTTATGTTTCTTTTTATATATTACCATAACTATATGGTAAAAAAGCAAGTGTAGATTTAATAAAATACTTGAATGTCAGTATAACAGTAATTAAATGGATTTGTTACTAAAACTTAGCATTCCTTTAAATTATCATGAGACTTGAAAGTGGAAATTACATGCCAGCTTTTTGCTTGAAGTCACATATTGCTGATACCACAATTATCATTTTTGGGCAAGACTGCTTTGTGCTGTACAGGCAAAAGTAGATAGAAACAAATGAATACATGTGTTCCAAGGAACACAGGCTGCTGAATTTACCTTTGGTGTTTGATGTTATTATTGTTAATTATTTAATTTTAAGTCCTAGGAGCTTTCTTTTACAGTGCTTCTTTGATTTTTGGTAATTTTTTCCTGACAACAAATTGTTGTTAAAGTAGACTCTTTTATTGGAGTGACACATATTTTGAAACTCACGTTGCAGAATTGAAACACCTCTGCATTGTAACATTATATTGCAAGTAAATATTAATACCATTGCTTTTCTCAGCCTCTTACTGAGAATTTTTGTGTCTTGGGTTGCAAATAGGGATATGGAGCGTGATAGGTCTCGGTCTCCATCTCCCAGGAAGAGGAGATACTCTGATGACAGCAGATATGATGAGGAATATTCAAGACGGGAATACTATGATGACAGAGCTTCAGATGGAAGGTATGAAGCCCTTCCTTAATCAATAATAAAATACTTATTTTAAATAATAAAATGTGAAAACTTTTCATGTCCACTTGGGTGTTTAGTGGGTGTTTTTTTTTCTTTTTAGAAGGATGGAAAGGGGGAGAGATAGACACTATGAGAGATGGGAGGACAAAGAATATGATCGAAGGAAGCAGAGAAGATACTCATCACCTGACCGAAGGAGTCCAGAGAGGTCGACAGGCCAGAGCTCACTTGCTCATGATGAGACTGCCTCAAAGAAGAAGAAAGAAGAAGTGGATCCAATCCTCACTCGCACAGGTGGTGCATATATTCCACCTGCCAAGCTCAGGATGATGCAGGAGCAAATCACTGATAAAAATAGGTGAGTTCAAAGTTACTTATTAGTTTTTTTGCTGCAAGCAATACAGTTACGGTGTTTAGAGAATGTTGGGAAAAATGGGATCCATTAAGGGTTGTGACCATTGTTTGAAGGTATATCTTTTTATCAGAAGAGAGATAAGAGAATCAGATTAAAACTGCTGCGATGCTGTCACACTAAAGTAAAGTAGGATATAGAATGTAGCTAGGAATTTTTTGGAACATCTTAGAAAACAGAACATACTGGGTTATACCATATCTGCAGAGAATTTGATGTATCATGTTGGTTCAGTGATTTTCTAGCGGTTGAATTTATAATTGCGAATAAGTCTTCACATTTATGCAGTGAATATTTTTTAATCTATTTTACTGATTAAATGAAAACATGAATATATGCTATATACATATGAAAATTTACTCAGTCCATCTTCAGATTTATACATTAATAATTTGTGATACATTGTAATAGCTTGGCATATCAGAGGATGAGTTGGGAAGCCTTGAAGAAGTCGATCAATGGTCTTGTCAATAAAGTGAATGTTTCTAATATAGAAAACATCATTCATGAGCTGCTTCAGGAGAATATTGTTCGGGGAAGGTAAGTCTTAGTATTTTAAAATAATTATTTTGCTTTTTTGGTAGCATGTACACTGTTCATTTGTACACCACTGTGTGTGCTATGTGCAGTGTACAGGTGTTAGTCAGATTTTAGTATTAACCTTAGGCCATATTGTCCTGTTCAGAATATTCCCTTCCTTGGGAAAGGGTTTGCATGCCTGGTGGAATAAAACAGTGCAGCAGATGGTGTGTATTTCCTTTTCTTAGGGTTTACCCATGCATTTTACTTGAATGACTTGTAATTTACAGTTGTCACTGTCTATTTATTTTTGTGGTGCTGGATTTTTTTTTTCTGGGACAAATAATATTTGTAGCCAATATTTAGCAAAACAAGTTTTACTACAGTTACCTGTCAGTGTTGTTTATTGTTGTAATGTAGAGAAAAGACCATTATGCTACTGGAACTTGGTAGATCCAGAAATAATTCCGTTACATTTTAAACAGATAGCAACACTTTTTCTGTCACAGATTGATTTGAGGATTTTTCTGTCACAGATTTATTTATCCATTACTTTTCATGGATGTTATACCTGATGGAAAGATCAGAATCATGCAACTAGCATAAAAATAAGAGAATTAAGTAAATTAAATAAAATCTAGAGACTGTGCAAATAGATCTTGAATGTGATTTCTGTTAAAAGTAATAATGAAGCTTCAGGCTTTTGTAGGGCTGCTTTTTACTTGCCTGCATTTCATGTCCTCAAAATTTAATTTTCATACTAGCAATAGTATTTTAATTTAAAAATGAGCTTACTGAATGTTTTTAGAATACATTTGTCTGTGGAAGTTTTTGTGTGTGGTTTATAAATATCAAATAATGTAGATGGGAAAAGGCACCATTTCTCTCCTTCTTACAGTTAATTCTGTACTTCCAAACTTGCACAAAGGTACATATAAAAGTAACAAGACAAACTTTTACCTGGCTGTCAGGTCCTTTCCTGAGGTTTTAAGGAGAGAATAAATAAGAACTGAAACAGACCAGTTTCAATTTCTAAGCAAGAAGTAACTAAGTTCAAAATGGAAATATTCTGTTTCTCTGCACTAATATGAATTGAGTTCTATTCCATTTGTCAATGCCAAAGTAAGTAGGAATAAAGTCCCTATGTACTTTGTATTTAGTACTCTGTAGGAGGGTTTTTTTAGGATTTCAGTAGACCACAAGGACAATAGATTTCGTTATCAGTCTGTACTTTGAAGATTCACATTTGGAGGTTTGTTTTGTTTTTATCCTCACCCACATGTAGTCGAGTAATACAGCAAAAGTCAAATACTGTGTGCTCCTGTGTGCTCAAAAAGCAAAATGGAGAGGGGAGGGAGCAAGTCACAGATTCTTTTCAGACTTTCTTGATAATAAATGTGAAAGCGATCATTTGAATAACAAAAGAACTATTATCTCTTTAGTCCTTTGTTTACATTCTTTTAGGCTCTAAGTAGTATTTTTTAATCAGACTAAGTTCAGATTAAAAAAGGGATAATTTCAGGATACAAGATGGCTTTTTGCATGCTTAGCATTTTTAAGTGTAGTTCTAATATGAACAATATTTAGTGAAAGATAAGGTAACAATATAAGAACCTTTCAGTTCAGACAGATTTGTGCAACACATTTTGCAAAATTCCATTTGTGGCATCATAAAACAATGGTTTGAAAATGATCATCTGGTTTCTTCCAGCTGTTCCAACTGCACAACACTATTTTATGTGGTAAGTACTGAATAAAAACATTACATACCTTATTACCAGAAAAGTCTTTAAAACTTACATATCTTTACAGGGGATTGCTGTCTAGATCCATTTTGCAAGCTCAGAGTGCCTCTCCGATTTTTACTCATGTTTATGCAGCTCTTGTGGCAATTATCAATTCAAAGTTTCCAAATATCGGTGAATTGATCCTCAAGAGGCTGATACTGAATTTTCGCAAAGGATACCGCAGAAATGACAAGGTATGTAAAATGTGAAGGAGCAGCGTGCTGAAACGTGGGATTCTGCTGTGTAACTGTGTCAGGTGTGTTCAAAGGAGCTTCAAAGGAACACAGCCAAGACATGGGTCAAGACCAGTCTATGGGACATTTAGTAGCATTAGACTGTCATGAAAGTTTGACAACCTATTTGGATGGATACTGTGCTAGTTTGGGGTTTTTTCGTTATGGTCAGAGGTGTTTAATTTTAATTTTTTATTTTTGAAAGTGAACCAGTATCCCAAAACAGTTTCATGACTCTAATTTGATTGTGAGATACACAAATCTATAGTATGTCTGAGTTACAAATTTTTTCTTCCATATGTTAAAATTTCCTGGTTTATTTCTTTTGCAGCAACTCTGTCTAACATCTTCAAAATTTGTTGCACATTTGATGAATCAGAACGTGGTATGTTACTTTGTTTCTACTCAATGCAAACCACATATGGCTACATTTTAGTTTTAACAGCAGTGCCCTAAGTGAAGATGCTGTCTGTTCTGAAGGTTGCTGAAAATCTACGTGTGGTGCCTGCTTTAAGTTGTTAGGATCTCTTTAGAAAAGATATTGATAACTGCTTATGCAGTTATCATCACTTGTCATTACAGTTATGCTCCAGAGCTTCCCCAGATGTCATATGTATGTTTGGGCTGGTATTCAGGCACGTCTTGATGCAAAGCAAGGATCATTTGAGGCTCTGTCCCACAGATCTTAAACAGAGTTTTCTTGCAAGATGTGTGTTAGGAGAACTAGACTCAGTTGTATTTGAATCAAATTTATATCCAGCTCTATGCCACTTGTTTGTGTGTTAGAAATCATGATGCTCTGATTTAAATAATGGCAAGAAGCAGTGTTTCAGGAATGTATTGGGAATGTTCAGCATTTTGGTAAAGAGGAAACTAATCTGAGATATGCTGTTTGCTTATATGCCTGATCCTGGAAGATCTGATTTAATTATGGATACAATGCACTTAGAACTAGGTTCTGTAATGCAAGTGCTGGTTTATTTGCTTCTTGGAAATGCATACTATTATTTTCTTAATGGCAAAATGTTTTTCATTGCTTGCTTTTTCACTTCAATAACACAGTCACATTCACAACAAAATTGGTGTGAATACTGGTGGTAAAACTGGATTTGAAATTTTGACTTCCTCTTGATCAGCTTTGCCCCACTACTGCTGTCTTGTGTGTGTGGTTAAACTACTGTGTTGTGGCATCCTCAAAGGCTGGACAGGTCTGTCAGTAAATCAGTGTGATGACAGTGTAACGTTGTGCATCCTGATTCTTTGCTGGTACTCTTTCCACAGGCTCACGAGGTTTTATGTTTGGAAATGCTCACTTTGCTTCTTGAAAGACCCACTGATGACAGTATCGAAGTAGCAATTGGATTTATTAAAGAGAGTGGGCTCAAATTAACAGAAGTTTCTCCTAGAGGTATTAATGGTAAGTACAGTTAGCTAAAACCTATCTTGGCATTTGTATTAGTAAATACCTTTCATGTTTACATTTCTCTCTTTTCTAAAGCAATCTTTGATCGCCTTCGACACATTCTGCATGAATCTAAAATTGATATGCGTGTTCAGTACATGATAGAAGTCATGTTTGCTGTACGGAAGGATGGCTTCAAAGATCATCCAATCATTCCAGAGGGATTAGATCTAGTGGAAGAAGAGGATCAGTTTACTCATATGTTGCCACTGGAAGATGACTACAACCCAGAGGATGTTCTTAGTAAGTTAGAAATGGAAAATAATTCCTTAATTGTATTCCCCAAGAAAAGAAATTCAAGATTAAATATTAATAGTTTTCTTCAATTTGTGTTTTAAATAAAGATTCTCTTTTATTCTAAAGATGTTTTCAAGATGGATCCGAACTTTATGGAAAATGAGGAGAAATACAAAATGCTGAAGAAAGGTAGGAATATTTGTGTGTATACACAACAGTTACCTATGGCATTTGCTTATTCAGCTGTCGCTGCCGACATTTATTTAACAGTGGGTGATATTTCTGTCCTATATAACTGTCATTCGGTTCATAGTCCTTTCATTTGTGTTGCTGCTACTCAGTGTTGTTTCTCCCAACTATGTTTCCATTCAGTTATGATATACCTGCTTTTTGGCCTCTTCCACATTCTGCACCTGAGACATCATCTCACTCTTCAGGTGTTGGATCAAGGGGTTTTTTGTAATGAAGGTACTGTGGTCTATATTCTGTTAATCTGGGATACTGCTCTTTCAGAAATTCTTGATGAAGGTGACACTGAATCTGAAGGAAATCAAGAAGCTGGAAGTAGTGAGGAAGATGAAGAAGATGATGAAGAGGAGGATGAAGATGGTAAGTGTATGTCTGGCACCTTACAAGCAGTTGATTGATTGTAGATGAAAAAGGAAAGGAAAGCTTAACTTCTTAGATGGTTTGCAAAGCTGAGATGTTCAAATGTTAAGGAAAGGTTTTTCCTCTTCAGTTTTTCTCAGATCTAAGTGTTTACTACAAACAGTATAAAAGTAATGGTCTGGAAGGAAGCGTTCAGCACATGCAGAAACAGAAAAGCAATTTTGCCACATTATTCTTGACAATATCAGATCAGTTTCCTTTGAGAAAAGCCTTGCAAACAGAAGACATGAAAAAGAGCAAAATGAAAACACTTGCTTAAACTTTTTTGTGCTCTATCATATTTTTAAGTCACTTGCAAAATTAGAATGGATTTTCTTACAACTGTATCCACATCCTCCGTCTCTCACTTACTTCAGTACAGCCCTCTTTCTTGATCTTTGGTGGAGACAATGCTTACTCATTTTCAAAGAATGTATTTAATTCCCAGGAAAAAAAATGTTAATGGATAAGCATAACTGAAATTTTTGTTCAGACTAATGAGTAATTGAAAAGCCAGTCAAATATTGTTCTTGTGGAATACCAGGAATGGATTTCCTTACTAGTTTGGTGGAATATTTCACAGAAGGGCCGAGCTCCCAAGCTGATCAAAAGTATGATCATTCACATAATTTTTCATTATTTATGAATTTACCAAACTTCAAAGGACTGAAGGAATAGTGAATATTTTACAAATGACAGTGTTCCCAGAATGGTTTGGTTAAGAATGGATTTTTCTACACTTGCTCCAGGACTTTGCAGAATGCTGTAATGTAGATCCTTCATGTAACAGGAACTAAGAATTACCTGTTAAAATCAGAGGTGCCACATAAAGCATAGTATAGCTGAATTGCGCAGAAAATAGATTACTAGTAATGTTGACAAGAAATGTTAAACCTAGAGACTGCAGTGACTTAGAAACATGAAATGTCTTTAAAAGAATTACCATTTTAAAACTGTCTCTAGATGTTTATCTTTGTTACAGATGAAGCAAATACTGATTTTTATGGTTTTTTCCTTATCTATAAGAATAAACAAAAAAATACATAAACCTGCAAACAGTCCTAAGTACTTGTAGAAAAACAGTGTGCTACAGACTCAGTAAATGGTAAATAGAGCTGTCCTAAAAAATTACTACATGTGTCTTCCTTAATGTTTTGCTCTTTACAAACCCATGTGTTTCTTTTCCAGGTCAGAAAGTTACTGTCCATGACAAAACAGAAATTAACCTGGTCTCCTTCCGTCGTACAATTTATCTTGCTATTCAGTCAAGGTAAATATAAATTATACACCTATGAGAGTAGCTCTTTTGAAATCAGTGAACTGTAATTCTTTCTTTTAAAATTCTTTCTTAAAGCACAATTTTTAAAAAAAGGAAGTAGGGAAGTGTTCTTTATGGGGCCTGACCCAACTGTGTAAAGCAGACTGTTTCCCAAATTCTCATTTTAAGATGAATTGTGTTTGTTTCAAAATGTTTTGGGTAGTGGACTGGGGCTACTGCTGTAATGAGAATTTTCTGAGTGAACAGAAGTCAGTGATCTTCAGATTTTACAGCATCTTGACAATTCATGAAAAAAATTTGAGACTACACTTAGTACAGTTTATCTCCACTTCTGAGATGGAGTTCTGCAGTGTGGTTCTCCTTAGGCCTGTTGCCATCTGCATTGTTTGGAAAACAAGTATGCAGGTACCTGAAGTACAGTCTACCTGTGGTCGTCTTGAGAATGAACTGCCCTTGCAGTATGTGGCACAAATACTCCAAACCTGCTGGGTGTAGCTCCTGCGTCAGCGGGGTGAGAGGAGAGATTGATCCATTGCGGCCCATAATACTCTGCAGGTCTGATCCTGCATGAGGAGTGCAATGTTGTAATTGTGGTGTTGATCGTTAGACACATGAATTAATACCATACTGAGGGGTATCAAAGGCTCTCACATTTCTCAAAGTTACCATTAAATACTTTCTTGCCATACGCGAATTTGTTCATCTTATACTTGGGTGGGAGGATGTACCCAGTGGTAGCTAAAGGCTTTCAGAACAGGAGTGCAAAGAGGAGACTGTGGTATATATTGCTTTTGGAGCTTGTGTGAAGTGCTTGCATTTCAGTGTGTTTCAAAATGTGTAAAACAAGCTCCCACGTTTCTGTTAATTATTAAGTTTTATAAGATGATGTAATATTAATAATGATTTGAATCATCTTGTTTTCAGATTGCCCAGAAATGTAATCATTTTGGATTAATTTTAAGATAGAAACTCATGAAATACAAAATGTTTATTAAAAAAACCCAGAACAACAATAAAATACCAGCAAATCAGACAGCTGAGATGCTTTACTTCAAAACAGTCGAGGTTTCAGCACCAATGATCAATCTTAATATCATTCTGGAATGTTTTTAGCGTAGTATATATTGCACCGATAATAAGTATTTTTTTCTATTCAGCTTAGACTTTGAAGAATGTGCTCACAAACTGCTGAAGATGGACTTCCCTGAAAGTCAGACTGTAAGTCTTCATTCTTACTCTTTTTGTTACTAACGTTATTAAGGTATAGTACTATGGTAGTATCTAAAAACCTTGCTCGCATTCCACGACCTAGTTTATATAGCAAGCAGATGAATTAGAGTCATTCCATGCAGCTGTTGTTCCTCAAAATTAATTTCACAGCCTTTAGTGCAAATAGACTGACACATTTTGTATGCAATTTGTCTTAAACATGCGCTCCTTTCTGTCAAGCAATGCAAATGTTTGCTCATAGCCTGCTTAAAAAGGTCTTTTGTTTGGGCTGGTGAAACTTTTATCCTGTGACAAGAATACAGTAGCGTGGCAGTCATTCTCAGAGTTCTGTCTCTGAAAGAACTCAGGGTTGAAGACAATATTTGCAGGCAGCTGTAGACTTCATCAGCGGGGCTTGAAATTTAGCACAGTGCTAAGAGTGTGTGGTTTTGGTGCTTTCACAGTCTTTGAATAACAGTGTATTGAATTAAAGCAGTTTTGAGTATGATTGCTTTGCTGTAATTTTGGAGATCATAAGACTAAAGCTGTTTTGTCCTCAGACTCTGTAAGATCAATGCAATTGCTATGTTTTCAGGTAATGGAAACTGTTCTTCATCCAGTACTTCTGTTCAATGCTGGTAGAACGTAAATACCCATCTAATTTTCCAAGCAGCTTTTTAGTCAGCTGTAAGCTGTCATCATGGGAGTTGCACTTGGACAAGCTCTTAACTTCTTGTGGCTTTAATTACCAGTTTTATTTGAAACTGTGTGTGTAATCAGTAACTTTAGTGTAATACTAACTAGTAAGAGGAGATCTGGGCTACACTTAGGTGTTCTTTGAGAACTTGTTTACCTATCATTTTTTCATTTCTTGTACTATTTTGTTTCTAAGCCATTTACATGGAAGTAAACAAAGAATTGAGATTGTGTATTTTTTTATCTAGTTCTCTAATTCTGTGCATGAAATGCACTATTAAGCATGCATAAGATTAAAATTCTCAGTGAAGTATACATAACCTGAAGAATTCTAAAGAGAAAAAAAAAAAACCTGTTTCCCAGCAAATCAATTCAGGTATAAGGAATAGAGCAAACAATCTAGAATATATGTTCTAGACCATACAACAGAGTTATAATGCGTGACACTACTTGCTTGTTGGATAACTGCACAGAGAACTACTTAACTCTTGGGATTCAATACCATGGCAGTCTCTGTCAGCTCCTAACTTCTGTGGGCAAAAGCTGCTCAGAAAAAATAAATTTCACAAGGGAAAGGAAAAAAAAAACCCCAAAAATTAGTGTCAACCTATGATTCAGTATTAGTTGTAGGAATTACTACAATTCAAGGTTCAAAACTGTTGTAAAACTGCATCCTCTTATCACAAGAGGCTTCTTCTTTGTGCTGTTTATTATTTTCCTTCAGAATCATAATTACTCTTCACCTTATTTAATCAAAGATATGAGGGCTTTGACTTGTTCATTGTAAAGAATTAAGCTCCTTTATGGGGACAAAAATCCAAAAAAAAAAAAAAGACGCTTCCTGAGCAGTGTGAGAGCAGAAAGAACAAGCAGATGTAGGCAGTAAAATTATTCAGGGATTTCTAGGGCTTGAGTCTGTACATGTGGATAAAAAAGCTGAATGCACTCAGCAGAAAATTTGTTTAAATTAACTGCCAGTTTTAAGCTAGAAAAATCATCTTTTATTCATTTAAGCTACTGTCTTCAGATTGAAGCCTTTATTGAATTAATTCCCACTGCCTTCATTTAAAAAGAAGCCATTATTAAGTTTGCAGGTGACACCAAGTTGGGCAGGAGTGTTGATCTGCAGGAGAGCAGGAAGGCAGAGGGATCTGGATGGGCTGGGTCGATGGGCTGAGGCCAGCTGTGTGAGGTTCAGTGAGGCAAAGTGCTGGATCTTGCCCTTGGGTCACAACAGCCCCAGGCAGCGCCACAGGCTGGGGCAGGGTAGCTGGAAACCTGCCCAGCAGAAAGGGACCTGGGGGTGCTGGTTGGCAGCAGATGAACATCAGCCAGCAGTGCCCAGGTGGCCAAGAAGGCAGCTGGCATCCTGGCCTGGATCAACAATAGCATGGCCAGTAGAACCAGGGCAGTGATTGTCCCTCTGTACTCTGGACTTTGAGGCGACACCTCGAGTGCTGTGTGTGGCTGAGGGAGCTGGGCCTGTTCAGTCTGGAGGAGAGGAGGCTCAAACGGGACCTTATCTCTCTCCGCAGGTACCCAAAAGGAGGGTATAGCTAGAGGGGGGTTGGTCTCTTCTCCCAGGTAGCAAGTGACAGGGCCAGAGGAAATGGCCTCAAGTTGCACCAGGTGAGGTTTAAATTAAATACTAGGAACAATTTCTTCACTGAAAGGGTGGTCAGTCACTGAAACAGGCTGCTGAGGGAAGCGGTGGAATCACCATCCCTGAAAGTGTTCAAAAGACGCGTGGATATGGTTTAGTGGTGAACACTGTGGCACTGGGTTTACAGCAGGACTTGATCTTAGACGTATTTTCAACCTCTATCATTCTCTACTATTATTCTTTTAGCCATAAAGCATTTCTTTCTTTTTTTGGTCTGTTTTACTGAAAGCTTCGACAATCTGTATTGCAGGATGTTGTGTCTTTGCACTTTCTGATTCAAAGCTTTAAACAGTTTTGAGAATTTCCTGAAATGTTTGCTGAACTCTTGGGTGAACCTGCAAACTTTGTTTATGCTGATTCTCTATTCCAACTCCTACTATGAATGACAGTCATCATAAAAGGCAGGAACTAAAGGCAGGAGCATTTAGCTGAAGTAATCCTTAAAAATCAGGTGAAACTTAAGATTCTAATTGCAAAATTTTTGTGCAAATCAAGTCTGATTTTACAGTAGTTTTGTGCTTTTCTTCTGAAAGACTTAATAAAATAATATTTATTTAATTCTGTTATTAAGACTGTTTTCCACAGGCTTTGAGTAGTCAAATACAATCAAAAAACTATTAAGAATATCTGAAACGTAAAGACAGATGCGAACAACAGGTTTGAGACTAATATAGTCCTGATGCCTATTTTTCTGGTTAACTCTTCCAGAAATCTTCATGTATAGAGACTTTTGGTGTGATTTATCAGGGCTGAGTTCAGAAATACATTAGCAGTTTTTATCAGTGGTTGAATTACCAGATTATCGTGTCACATTAACTGCTGTGCAACACAAGTTGTTTGTCTGCTTAATACCAGTAATGGATCTGTCGCACAGCTCTGACTCGTAGAAAGAGGATTAAGGTTCAGATGGATAATCTGTGGACTGGAACAACATAATACTGCTTTTTGGCACTGCAGTTTGGGACCAGCTGCTATGGGGGGATGTCAGCACTCCTGATTTTTTGAGGAAAGACATTCAAAGTGTTGAAGTTCGTTCATTTCTAAGTAAATTTACTAGGAGTGAGTTTGCTTTTATTCGTGTTGTTTAGACCCAACTGAAGCCTGCAGATCAAAAGTGGAATAGCTTTGCTGTCTGTACTACAGTCTGTGAGAAGCTGTTCTAAACAAGCCTTGCAATTGCTTCTTTGGGCATATGTTCAGTCTTGGCAGAGCTCACTGTTTTACTTTTTTTTAAAAGTACTGTTATTATCTCTGTTAAAGCTGCATTAATCCCATGCATTACCAAAGAAGAAAATTTAAATAAATTAAAACTGTAGTTAGAGGAGTGTGGTATTACCAGTTGCTCTGGCTTCTGAACTGTGAGGAATGCTTGTGAAGCAAGCAAGCCCGGCTGAAATGCAGACAACTGAAAAAATGAAACCAGCCATACATTGTCCTTGCTCTTTGAAAATGTGCCTGAAATGGATTGGCTTTTAGGCTATTTTTCTTTCTTGTGATAAGAACTAAACTTGTATACAGAAATGTTGCTAAATTAAATTAGAGCCTCTTCTAACACTGTGCATATTCCAGATAAAGGTAATGCGTCACCAGATATTTCTTTTTTTTTTTTTTTACTTGAAATGAGAAAAATTCTTGTAGGCACAGCCTTCTTGAAAGAATTATGCATGCATCTGATACATCTTCCTTTTTACAGGGTGGTGTCACTTGCTCAAAGCAGTCCTAGTTGGTGGTGTGGGAGTGTCAGTGTCTTATTTATGCCTTGAGTCTTGAAGATAACACAAGTACTTATGTTGACTGTTTTCACTTTCAGTGATAATATAGTTCAGAGAACTGATGTAGAGTGGGATGGTCTAAAGCTGATAATTATGCTGTGGTCAAATTGATGATTTCTTAGATTCATTGATTTCTTCTCTAGTTGGAGGGCATTGCGTCTGGTAGGTTTAGCAACTGCACCATGATTGGTTCACAGCCTTGCTACTGGCTGTAAAAGATAATCATCCTCAAGTAGCTCCCCTGTCTTTTGAAGCAGGAGTTTTTGTGGGCCTGAGATGCAGAATCATTCTGAATTTTCGTGATTTATCAATGAAAAAAAAAGTACGTAGTATACACATACCAGGTACATACCATGTTGTGGTATTTGTTGACGTCTACAAAATGCAGGTATGGAGTCCATACAGAATTATGCTGTTGTGTTACTGATAGCAGACATTAGCTAGAATTCTGACTAGATTTTGATCTTCCACAAATGTATGGATGCCTTTAACCTAAGGAGGTGGAATTGCTCAGATTACCACAGTGGAATCACTTTAAGTGAAGTTTTTGCATATGCAGCCTTCAGGTGGAGGAAAGAGATACTGTGGGACTTTGATGTATTATTTCGTTTTTGTGCGTGTTTGTGTGTTGCAGACTTGTAGCACCATGATTAAAAGTATATCTATCCTTACAGCCAGTTAATGATTCCAGAGTAAAATACTAAATCTGATTTATGCGAGATTTGTGATAACCACTTTCAGCTTTAAGCATATGTTGCTCTAAACACAAAAGAAGTTGAGCAAAAATTGGTAAATAAAGCAACAAAAGTTGAGGAAGACCATTAGCTGGCCACAGGACAGACCTGGAGACATGGTAATAGCTGCTGGAAGCACTGCACATAGTTTGACAAGAGGCTGCCTGCTGCTGAAATGTCTTCCATGGCTTTGCCAGCTTTGGCTCTAAGTGGTAACTTGACAAATAAAAAAGAGAAAGCAGAGATGCTGGGAAAAGTAGGCTGTGTGATGGTTACACCCATTAAAATATGCAGCAGTAAGGAAGGCTTTAAGGTAGTCAGTGGGAGTAAAATACGCTTCAGTGAAATAAAAGAGAAAAAAGGGAAAAGTGTGGCATCTGTAAAAGCAGTGAAAATACATGAAATGCAAGGCACTCGTTTCACATAATTCCAATTTCACATTGATTTAAATGAACCTAAGGCCCTCACTAGGTTTGTTCTCAGCAAATCAATTCCTTTAGTTCCATGAAGAAACTTCTAGAAATGAAGTGTTGACATTGGAAGTTTTATATTTTGAGAATAACTTACAGGATGGGGATGTCTCATGATGGCTTCAGCTTGTGTATACAATGGATGGAACCGAGCTGTGGGGCTGGCAGGGCAAGGGAGGTGGAAATGGCATCACTTCCAGCTAGGGAGGGCAGAAGTGACCTCCACATGGAGGCCGCCTGTGGGGCAGCTCTGAAACTGCAGTCTTGGCTGAATGCAAATCTTGAAGAAATTGCAAAAAATCGGGGGAGAAGTGGCTGGGGGGCAGTACTGGCTGTGAAAAGGAACCCGTGATCAGAAGGGGGTGAGTTACTTTAGCTCTTCTGTCTGCAGTGAGCACAGCATTTGTGTGAAGCTGAGAGAATATAGATTGGGCAGGGTGTGCTTGTGTTTTAAAATGGTAAAACTGGGAGAAAAACAAGTCTCATTTTTCTGTCTTTCCTTTAGCATCTTTAAATGTAGGATGATACTTGCCATGTTAGGTTGAGTCATGGTTCATCTAAACCGTTATTCTGTTTAAGAGCAAACAGGGAATGTTTAGGGAGAACTGTGAGAAATGCAGTGCATTTTGAGGGAGCTTTCTCCTTATCTTAGCAATTTTGGGAAGTCTACTGTTTTCCATGACACAATAATAAAGTCAAGATCTTCACAAAAGATGATTCACCATCTGTGTGAGATGTCAGGTATTTTTGAAGTGTTTTACTTCATGATTGGGTAGCTATGTATACTTTCTTAACTAAGCTGACTCTAGTTACTTGTTGAGCATTGTATGAAAACAGTTAAACAACACAATATAGAAATTGCCTGTAAAATTGGGGAACAAATTCTTTGTGTTCTTCAAAACAAGTGGTGGGCTAAATAACAGGCTCTTCATGCCATAAATATCATTGGGAGTACAGAAATGAGTTAACTAACCTTTGAAGCTGTAAATGAAGCTAGAATTGCCATCTGAGCTTGTTGCATCTCTCAAAAAGTAATTAAATAATTGTAAAGTTTGTTAATTTTAAATCTGGAAAACAGTTACTCTAGACGTAACCTCAAGTTGTTTAGGTAACGCCAGCAAGAATGTCTTTATGGGCAAACCTATTTTCATGCATGTGGTTATTCAAGATACCCTCCTAGAAATCATTGTAATATTTAATTAAAATGTTAAAATATTTAATTACTGTAAACCACAGGGGATACCAAGGCTATAATTGCATTTAAGATGAGGAAGAAAAGTAATTTGTTTCTCAAGTCTTCCTGACATTATTAACAGTGGCATCAGCACTTTACCCTTTTTATTGTTTAAAAACTGATTAACTGCATCATTACTGTAAAATAGGGAAATATAAAAAGTTAATATGCATTTTAATACATCACATTAACACAGTGTGACAATGTTAAAACGAATGCCTTTAAACACATCTGTAAGTTTATTTGATACACTACTGCCTTGTTATTTGGAGGGATGGTTTCTTTTCTTGTTCAGCATGGTTGGCTTTTTATTTGTTTTGAGTTTTTATGATGGACAAAAATGTTTCTTGTGAATACATGCTTGGAAGAATGACACAAGTGGGAGAATATGAAATCCAGTATATGCTACAGTAAATTGGTTAAAGATACAAAGAGAACAAAATGCTTGAAATCATCCAGTAGTTTTCATAGGAATGCTACTATTAGTTTAAAGAGAAATTAAACTAATAATGAAACATACATGACTGACAGCCAGAAACCTATTTGGGAGTGTCATAAATTGGATTACGCTGTGGAATTGGTCTTACAAGAAAACAGTAATAAAAAAAGTGAATGGGAAAAACTGCAGGGCTGTTTTAAGCATTGTGTATTTCATGGCTTTTAATATATATAAAAATGTTTGTTCACTTGTCTTAATGTTGCAAAATGTGCCCTGAACCAATTCACAGCTGCATTAAATCTGTAACTCAGGTAGAAGGTCAGGGGAGTAAGTTTGGTTTTAAACCTGCATGGTCTCACTGGCTCTGCGCTCAGCCAGTGAAGGGCTCTGGCCTGAGAGGTGAGGTACAAAGTGTTTCCCTCTGGTTCCTGGTTTGCTGTGTGTGAAAGCAGCTACCAGAGGTTGATCTGATAATAATCTTGGGATTATGATGTTGGAAGACAAGTAGGAAGAGAGCCAGAGAGCCTGTATTCCAGAAAGACTGGACTAACTGTCCTACATAGTTTGCATTATGGAACAGGAGAGCATCTTCTGTTCTTCCATCCGTGTTCACCAAGGAGACAGGGTAAAATGGAAGACAGGCTCTCGATGATGGGGGATGCACAAATGTTTTGGGAGACTAATCTAGTAAGGCTTCCTCTGTTCATTCCTAGTTGAGAAGGAGAGATGCTCTTCTATAAAGGGTTATTCAGAGTATGAGCCTAAAACATCTGCTTTAGAAAAGTTTCCCTTGTTCTCTTGCTTATAGAGGAAGTCTGGGCATACTGGCCTCCCAAATCTGAGTTTAGTCTTTCTGAACATCTCCCCCAGGGCTGAAGCCATTGCAGTGACACTTAGCCTTCTGCTTGCTTATGGTAAGCAGGGCTTGTCAGGCAAATTATGGCTGAAGAGTTAAAGGTATTAGTATATACCAAAATCGACAGATATTTCTGGTTTTGGAAATAGCTGCTAAGAAACGCACATTGTGTTTCCAAATGGTTTGTCTGTAAGCCATTTTGACACTTGGAAGTTGTAAAGAATTTTCATTTTCTGTAAATGCAGGTATTGGTACTATTTCAAACAAACCAAAACAAACCCCAAAAAGAAATTTAAAAAACAACTGCCAAACTAAAACAAAACCACGAAAAAAGCCCTCAAAACCTTCACTTTGTATCTTGTAACTCCTTTTTTCACTGTGGTAAAGTCAGTTTGTAAATGAGTTCTGACTTTTTCTGGTTAGATGTACAGTGTGTTAACACATAAATCTTAGTTTAAGCACAAGAGGAAATTCGAAGGGCAGAAGTTCATATCCCAGAGAAATTCAGAAAGCTACTGGTGTTGCCACTGAGTTTGATGTAAATGCTCATTTCAAAGCTTGTGTCCATGTAAGGCTTCATTCAGTTACTTGGTGTGTACTGATGGGGTTTTTTGCTGCTACAGTGAATTTACCTAGAGAAATATTCTTTTCTTCATAACCCAGAAAGAACTCTGCAATATGATACTTGACTGCTGTGCTCAGCAAAGAACATACGAGAAATTCTTTGGGTTACTGGCAGGGGTGAGTTCTGTTTTCAAATTTTACACTTCATGATAGAGTAAACCAATGAAATTTTCTATTTTTTTGTGTGACAAACTTACGTTTTAATGGATAAATAAAACTAACAGTCTTTTTATCATTCTGAAAATGCTTATGTTAGTCGATTGTTGTAGTGGATTGAATTAGCACTTTGATTGTAAAAAGCATAGTGAATGCAGAATGAGAGAACTCACTTTCCCTTTATATTGTTGCTTGTTTTGCCTCTCTTCTTTCTCATTATGGTAGAACAATAAATCAGTGGCAAAGAAATGGTACTGAAAAGACATAATAGTATTATGAGTTACCAGAAAATAGCCTTTTTACAGTGCTGAAGATTAGTCTTGGAGACTCTTGTCATTTACCACCTTGTTCAAAGCTGCTTAGTGGGTTTAATTTAGAGCACAAGATGGAATACTTACGGTCCTGGGCTTGTGGGTGTTTTGTTTGCTTCTCAATAAACAGCTAACTCTCTGGTTTTGTGTAACTAACTGCTAATTTAGCTGCAGTTGTTTCTTACTTAAGGTTTTCCTATTGATAATATTGACATGTCTGAGCAGTTAAGATGAAATACTTGTCTTCTCACGGGAGCAAGTTGTGCCGAAAGGGAATGTTTCTTCTCGTTTGTACTTTTCATCCATTATTTCAGGAAATCCTTTTGCTGACAGTTAAAAAGCACTAACCATATAGATCTGCATGTTCAGATGAATGTAAATGTTGATTTCCATATTCTTTGGAATGTTTATGTCCAAAATGTCTTACCTCTGTGTTCCCTGCTGCCTCTCTAAATTGAAATAGTCGTTCAGTGATGTCCTGAAAAAATGGGGTTGTATCAGGTGAAAATACTGGATGTGTAGAAGTAAAGCAAAATGCTGGATGATTTGCTGTAGTTCAGAACTGATAATTACTACTTTGCAATGTAAATGAGTTTCTTGTTCTGACGAACTGCTCAAAGCTATAAAATATATCCATTTGAGTGTTTGCTCTTTCTCCAAGGGTTATTTAAAAAGGAAGTCTTATGGTAAATATTGACACCATAAGGTCACTTAGTTGTAGGTTATTTGCATGTTTAGTATTTTGTTCAAACTGGTTGTTTAAATTGTACTGTGTTGTCTCAGCGCTTCTGCATGTTAAAGAAAGAATATATGGAATCCTTTGAAGCCATTTTCAAGGAACAGTACGATACCATTCATCGTTTGGAAACGAACAAACTGAGAAATGTGGCCAAAATGTTTGCTCATCTCCTGTACACCGATTCAATTCCCTGGAGTGTAAGTTAAAACAAAAAGCCATTGTCCTCGATTTCTTGTTCAACAGTTCATCTCCAGTACTCCACAATAACATATAATACATTAATTCTAGTATTTGTTCTACAATTTGTAATGACTTGTGGCAAACTGGATTATCTTAAGTAACTTCTCAGACACTGTTGAAGAATTCTGGTTTGCTCCATCTCCTCTTTCTCCCTATTGAGCTTCATCATCCTCTCTCCCCATTTTTCAGTAGTTGGTTTAGCTGCTATTTTATGGAGTTCAGCTGGAATTGGTTGATTAAAGTGTACTTCTTTTGGAAAAGAGTTTTGAACTTCTAAATTTTGATAAATTAGAAGTTGCATTGAATTATAAGACAATTAAAAATACTGCCATTTTATGATTTAAATACCTAATAAATAAAAGCAATCTCGCATTCTGAGATATAATAATATAATATTAAAAATTAAGAAATAAATATCAAGGTAACTTCTCTTTTCATGTTGTTTTATTCTTGTTTCATAGCCTAGTCTAATTAATCATTCTTCAAGCACACATAAGTCAGTCCAAATATTTTACCTCTTTGGTATTTAAGTCCCATATCTCTTAACTTGCTGGAAGTTCACACACCTGATTTTGTCTTGTGGAACTTTCCTAGATAAAAAACATCCTTAAAGAATTACTACCATAAATATGATCAGCAGCTGCTCCCAGGTGGTAGAAAAGAATTTTTGAGAAAGACAGTCTTGACTAGAATTTATGAACCTTGGGGGAAAAGAAATCAGTCTTTTTTAGTTATTTCAAGAGGACAAAAGTTTTTAAGATAAAGAAAAGAATGTATGTTTAAATTTAAGGGTTAATGTTTTTCTGAATACTTTCAGGTCCTTGAATGTATAATACTGAGTGAAGAAACTACCACATCCTCCAGTAGAATTTTTGTCAAAATATTCTTTCAGGAACTCAGTGAATATATGGGACTTCCTAATTTAAATGCAAGATTAAAAGATGAGTAAGTTGAAATTTTATTTTCAAAACTGTAAATTTAATTAGGTTCTTTATCTGAAAACATACGGATAAGAACTCTGTGTTCAAGTAAGACTGCCCTTCTGTAGCTGCAGTACTTCAAGAATAAGCTCATGTTTAGATTTAGTCATTGCAAAGAGTCACTTTTGAAGCTAAGTGCATTGCTGTCATTTTGGGTTCAAGTACGTGCATGACTCTTTGCAAGATGTATCTGTTCCCCCTCCACCCCGCAGTGACACTCAGCTACAGTAAGAATTTTGCAAGTGCAAGTTTATTTTTATACATTGTCAGCTTTATAGCTGCATAATAAATGTTACTGGGGCTTCTCTTTCTGACAAAACTTAGAAAAAACAGACAACTATTAGTAACAGTTTCTCTAGGATTAGTTCCTTATCTGTAAATGTAGAGTAAATAACATTCTTTTAAATCTTTATGGGATTTAATGCATTGCATTCTGGCAATGTTACTTGCAGTTGCTTGAGATATTTCCTCTAAGTTGGGATTTCTTCTGTGTATGAGCAAGAATTTGGTAGATGCTTTAGCTCATGTAAACCTAAATTTGAAACTGCCCCTAAGGCCCGGTGATGGGATTTCATCATGGATCCCTATACCTTTGAACTTCTTGGTCAGCACCTGTTATCCTTTGCTGTCACAGGCTACTGCAGTTTCACAAGTCACTTCAGGGCTTCACAAAGTTGGGGTTTCTACTGTCATTATCTGTCAGTATGTACACAGCTCTCCTGTGTGTGCAGTTTATGTTTTCATAAAAGAGCAAGTTCTTAAATAGCATTTGATTAAGTGCGTCAGTGGTACAAACAATGGAAGTATTGAAAAATGCATGAAGAGAAAACTTTTGCTTTCCTGTGGAGATCCATACGGTTTCTTTTTCAGTGTCTTTGTCAGTGAGAGTGCTGAGCTGGCATGGTGTTTAATTTAGTCATTTGTTTCCATCAGGACACTGCAGCCTTTCTTTGAGGGATTATTGCCTCGGGATAACCCAAGAAACACTCGCTTTGCCATCAATTTCTTCACTTCTATTGGCCTTGGAGGACTAACGTGAGGAACACTTTTCTGATTTGATATTTACTTTCTTCTTCTTCCCTCTCCCTGCAAACAATAAAATTGAAGAACAATTTTTTTTTTCCTAATTAGGGATGAATTACGGGAACATCTTAAAAATGCACCAAAGTTGATTATGACACAGAAGCAAAATGTTGAGTCATCAGATTCCTCTTCATCTTCAGACACAGACTCTTCCTCAGATTCTGATTCTGACAGCAGCAGTAGTAGCTCAGAGTCATCCAGCAGCAGTGACTCCTCATCTAGCAGTGACAGCAGCAGTGACTCAGGTATTTAAACACCAGGAGTACAACTATTTGCTTCTCTTTTATTTATTTCTCTAGATATGTTTATTACTGTTTCTGTGCATACTTGTTTTGAGGAAAATTGGTTATAGACAGTGGTAATTTCTCTGTTTTAAAAACTAATCAATTTTTTTTAACTTTAAATTCTAAAATATTAAATATTGCTCATGGAAATTTATTTTTGAATTTAGAAAAACTGAGTTCCATTTTTAGAGGCTTAAATATTGAGAAACATTGGTTTGTAGATTACTTCTTTTATGCAGTTGATATCTGTTGCACACTAGTATGGCTTCAGTTTTTTTGAGAATCGAGGGATTAGAGTCATTCCCAATTATTATCTCTGTGTTTACTGGTGAACTGTAGAGACTCATGTCTACAACTCTTTTTTTTCTTGGCTTAATTTAGTGAGCTTGATACTCCTTGTGTCTTTCCCTGGAAATACATTCAGAAATCAGTTCTTCGGTTCTAGCAATGTGTTTAAATATTGTTCTCCATGTGAGTCCGTATTTCTAATTCCTCTGCTTCAGGAAAGGTTTATGTGCTGATATAGTGAAGGTTCTTGTCTGTAGAGGAATTTCGAAGGAAGAATTAGCTTTTGCTAACAACTTACTTTGTATTTTTATGCATTATAATTAGTGTTTAGTAACTTACACTGTTGTGCTGATGTACAGCCTTCCATTTGACATGAACTGTCATCAACATTGCTTAATCTTTAAAGTAGTTGCTATTATGAGTTAGTGTGTGCAGTCTCCTGCAGTATATATAGCAGAAGCAGATGATAGCACAGCGTGACTTCCTGTAGTATGGAAGTTTGCTGATTCAAAGTTAATTTGATTTATTACATGTCTTTGAAATGAAAATTATTAATAAAATAAAAGCAGTGTGAACTGCTCCTGCTTTGGAAATGCAGTTCTGTTCTCCAGCACAATCTCATGTCCAGGGTGGGAGCTGTGTGTCATGGCTAACAGCATTAGTGACGACAGCATGAGAGGAGGGCACAGGCAAACAGGGTCAGAGGAGGCACTGGTTCAGCACCGAGCCAGATGGTCTTGCAGGGACAGCTGCAGTTCTGCTGAGCTGCTTGATAGGAACCAGAGGGGTCAGTCCTTAGTGACAAACCAAGTCTGCAGTCTGCGAGTAGAAACACAGGGTTTTTTCAAAGTTTAAGACTTTGTCTTTTACTACTTGCCTTTTCTCCATTGAGGAACACATTCATTACAATTTGCATCTTGACACCTTTGCAGCCTGGTCCCACTTTTCAGTTTCTTGTGTACTTTAATACAGTGGTCAAAACGCTAATTGGAGATAACAGTATTCTTTAATGGTAAACTTAGTTGAGGTTCCATTACTGTTATAACTCCAAAGTCTTCCTGTGTTTGCAGCTTTTTAAATCTATAAAATAACTTGGAAGAGCTGAAAGGCATTTTTCAGAGGAATGTGCTGCAGTATTTCAGTGTTTTAATGGTGCAGTGTATAAAAGAAAAATAGAAAAGCTGCTGATTAGAAATTGAGCTAAGTTAGAGATTACTCTTCTACTGCCTGTTAATGCTTGGAACGTCATCAGCTTGCTCAGCTCAGCACTGCCCTGGAGAGGAAGTTCTAACCAAAACAGGTCCAGCAGAGGATAAAATTTATCTGCCATCAAAGCAGCTGGTTCTTTTCTGTTTACTTTCTCAAGTCTTTTTCCTGCATACTGGTGGATGTAAAATAGTATGGAAAACACTGCTTAAAAAACTAAATGGATTAAAATGTATCTGAATTGATCCATCATTGCATTTTAACAAAATGTCAGCAAACCTTAGTTCAGACACGAGACTAGACAATTCAGATAATGCATGTACTGATAAATCAGTTTATGGCTGTGATATTTTCAAAGGTGATGAGAAGCAGCTGATGCAATTCTATAGTTCATACAATAAGGTGAATTAATGTTTATTGTAAATGGCTGGTGGTGCCAAATACTGTCAAGTGGGATCTAAAGGTCCCTGATAAAGAGCAAACAGGAAGGGTAAGGCCTGTTCCGCTGAGATGAGACTACTGTGTATTTGGAAATACAGAAATTAGTTTTAATCTTGTTGACAAAGCTGTCGCTGTTTCTCCTGAAAAATGAGCCTGAAAGCCATTGTTATATTGCTGCAATACCATTATGTCAAGCCATTTCATCCTACCTCTCTCTCCTCGTGGGATAGTGTTGGAGATTTTTCCTCATCTGCTGGTTTTCATCTCCATTGACCGATAAGCTTTTCCAGGAAAAGTAAATGATTTTGAGACTGGGTAGTCTGGGAAAGGTCATCTTCCTAGAAAAAAAGATTATTTGTGAGAGTACTTTGTTGTAGACTTTTATAGCCCATGCCTGGTCCTTAGGTACAAGTCAGCAAGACGGTGATGACAGGTAGAGGTTTTCAAAAGACAGGCATCACTTGTAGATAGCAAAGGGATAAAAATCAGGAGTTCATTATTTTGGAACCTTTGTCCAGATGCATGTGCACAAACGTTTTCTGACAGAAAACACTCTCCAGAACTCTTTCTGTAGTTTAATAAGTTTAACATACTAACTTAAAGTGCAACCTTAGTTCCATAATTTGTTATAATTTCAGATGTTTCTAAAGCCAAAAGAAGGAGAATGCAAAAGAAAAATAGAGAATCTGATAAAGTTTCCAGGAAAAAACAAGAAAGGAGAAGGAAATCGCTTGAAAAGAAAATGGGAAGGAGACAGCAAGAGGAAAGAAGTGATACTGAGAGCAAATCAGAAAGAAATCACCGACATTTAAGAGAATCACACAGGAGAGATGATGTATCAAAATACCATCACAGAGATGAGTCCAATGGCAGAGACGGTTACCACAGTGGGAAAGATAGGAACCATGAAAGAAGTAAGGATCAAGAAAATAAACACAGTAACTCAAAACTGAAGAAAGCAGACAGAAGAGCTTCTGTGTCGGATGATGAAAATTACAGACACTGGAGCAAAGACAATGGACATCGCAGTAGGAAAAGAGAGAGATCGAAATCCCGAGAGAGGGACCGTGGCCATTGCAGTCCGAGGGAGGAGGAGCAGGAGGAGCGCTCCAGGAACGGTTCGGAGAAGCACCGGGACAGGCACAGCCGTTACCCCGAGCAGCACAGGGAGTCCCGGAAGAACGACGACAGGCGGAGGGAGAATTCCCCGCACAGGCGGAAATGAAGCCCAGCCACCGTTTGCAATCAAGGTGCATTTCCGAGCTGTTAAAACTGTATTTTAAAATCTATTACTGAAGTTTCTTTAAAAAAAAGATTTTGTACAAAGTGATAGTTTGCATTTGTAAATTTTACCAGACTTTTTCAAATTTTCAGTACCACTTTTTTATAACTGTATCATTGAGTCTTTCTGTTATGTTCTTTGTTTGGAAAGACAAAGCTCTTTATTTTGTGAATAAAACAGTAAGATACCAGCAAAATGGGTGTTTCGTCACTTAGTTTCAAGTATTTGTAATTGTAACTTCGCAGTCTAAAAAAACCTTGGGTTTTGACTATGCTTGTTAATTATAAGCCAGATGCTGAGGCTGGGATGATGATGTACAAATTTCATATTACAGTGTGAACGTTACATGAGAAAACTATAAAATTTTCAAACAGGCATTCTATATCTGCATGTTCTTTCAACCACACAAACATGAAAGCTGTTTGACTAAAATCTTCAGGAAATAGGTGATATTTTTCTTCAGGAGATAAAATTGAAAACACAATGTTGCTGTTTTAAATGTCACATGTGAAAGTGTGTCAGCTTGTTCTGCTACTTTTCACAATGTTTTTTAATATTGTGACATCCTGAGCTAGTTACACTTGTGATCCTTTTGGAAAAAGGGTTGGTTTGAGTTTTTATTTTTGTGACTTTGATTTCCGAGTCTTAGTCTTCAACTCTATCCCTACAACAGAAACGTTTAAGGAACATCTTTTCCAGTATATAAAAAACTAGAAAGCAAAACAGAAGATGTTTCAAATCTTTTTAGGTGTTTTGAAGTGCTCAAGTTTGTTGGAAGCAGAGTTCAAAAAAACCACCCCTCAGTTGCTACAGCAGTTTACAACATAAAATTGTTCTATCTGGAGTCATGGGGAACAACTCAATCTTGATTTCATGAGAAATGAATCAAAATCATTGGTTAAGACTAATTCTCAATAGTAAGTTACAGAAAATTTTGCCAAGTCTTCAGGGTTGAAATAGGAAATAGTGTGGGGGCATGGTCAGTAGGAAAGAGGTGGTAGTTAGAGATTATGCAGTTATTGATGCTGTATGACAGCATTTCTTTTTCATTTGTGAAATGAACACAATTGCTAGACAAAAGAGAACTTTCACATTTCATGTGTAAATCATATTTCTTGTATAAAGCACAGGAAATACATTTGAGCTGTTTTATAACAGAAAGTAGAACCATTCCTAAGGAAATAGATCAGTTTTGCCTACATCTTGTCACAGCATTTTTCTAAGAAAAATGTCTATTTTATTTCTTTTCTTGTATTTGACAATTTATTTCTGCAACCTTCCATGTAATAAAATGTTTTCAGTCAAAAACATTTTCATAGAAAATAAATTCATATTGCAGAAAAAAGATTTCTATCTTGTTAAGGCACACAGCTAAAAATACTTTGGTGGCATCATGTGGTTTATGTTTAAACTGTTGGGTTTTTGCCCAACGCACGTCTCATTTTCAAAATGATGTGTGCATTTTGGCAGTGTGTTAAATCCACAAAAACTTAATTTGAAAGAATGTTTTCTAAAGAGAATTCTGCTAATTCTTATGCTTCTTTGATAGCTCTTTATGCACATTATTGAAAATAATCTATACTTCATCATGGTTTAATTGTGCAAGCTTATTTAATTTATCTAGACTAATATTTCCCTTAATATGTTAGGGGTTCAATGGCATATATTTTATTAACCCACAACATTTGAGGTATTCTGGTCAAGTTAGAAAGTCTGTTAATAACATCTTTAATAAATGGCAATACATTAAAACAATACATGTGAAAACATATAACATTTATTCTACAGCATCCTGTGCCAGCAGTCCAGTATTTTATTATAGAGTATCTGTAAAAACATGTTTCTTTTATAGTCTCTGCCTGATCACTTTAATTTGCTACTTTGTGATGTGTTTTCCTTGCCATCTTGTGTGTGATTTTATAGACCTAAACCTATATATTTGCCATTTCTTTTCTAGAAGTTAAAATTCACCTGCAAGCTCACCTTATGCCGGTCTGCTCTCTAGGCTTGTCCTCCTGCCTTTTATTTGTCTTACCATATTTTTTACAAGGGAAAGAAGTCAAAGTACTCTGTAGTATTCAAAATGACGGTATTGCAGGAGATGCACAGTGCAGGAGATGCAAGAGTTTTGAGGATGGTTAGTTCTCAGTTGCTGTAGAGCTGAGTGACACTGAGTGATCCAGGCTTGCTTTCCTCAGCAGTAACAGCTGATTGTAGACCCTGCACAGTAAAGTAGTGACTCTGGCATCTTGGCTGTAATTAATACTGGAGCTCTAGGTTGTGATCTGAACAGCAATTTTGACTGAAAGACTTCAAGAAGTGGAGGTCCTGTGATTTTCATCACTGTTTTGTTCAGTTGTTAATCCTTGGTACTTAAAACCAAGGTTGAAACACCTTGGCCTTGGCTTGGGGGATGACTGATAGAGGAATCTTCCAGACTCAGCTGTGAACCAGAGATTTGTGGGAAGGAATTTATGATGACCTGCTCTGATACTGCATGCTTAAAATTTAACTTTTCAATGTGGTTGTAATATCCACGTCCATAAATACAGCAAGAGAGGCTCATCCCTTCTGCTAGGAGTGCCTGGCCGAGTTCCTGAATTTCCTCTCAGTGGTGGTGTGAGGTGTTAGGGAGATGAGCTGCTGACGCACCCAGCAAATTCATGTTGGTGTAGGAATAAATCTCAACTGAAGCATTTGTGGTACTGGTAAGAACTGTAATTCTGCTCTGTAACTATATTTGGAGCAAGGTCTCCAAGCGTGGCTGTTCATGTACTCAAGTCTAAAGCGTGTTTTTTGGGGGAGAAAAAAAGACTACCACTGTTTGGCCCACATTGTTACATAAACCATCAAAATACGACCTTACAGTATCAAGGCAGATAAATTCTGAGACAAAAACTGTGTTTAAAATACATTAAAATTGTCTTTAACAGATTATGCTTTCTAAAGCAGTTTTAGTTGCTGTTCAAGCAACGTTGCAGTCTTCAGATTGTAGACAGATAGTTCATCTCCTCAGTTCTGCATAGGAATGGGAGCCTGACTACAACTTTTCTGCTTGTTACATTAAATGACTTTTGTAGTCAGATCACGTACATACTGAAAATCAAATTCAATTTTGAATATTACTGGTAGTACTAACTGGATGACGATGGTACATTATTTTAACCTAGGAGCATGGTGTCCTCTAATTTACTTGAGGCTCCAGTAACATAACTCTTCCTAACTTTTGAATGCAGGGTGTACTCTAAAATTTCAGACTCCCAAAAAATATATGAGCTAGGGTGAGTTCTTTAGGCTCCAGTAGCAATTTAAGTGCCTACCTGCCATTACATCAGTACAGTTTTATGAATATAAAAGAAAACGGTAGCTTATTCTCATTTATCATATTTCAACTATTTTGAATTATCTTTCACTGCTGAGGAAAGCATAAGGCTAATTTTCTCAGAGAATCTAAAAAAGCAGGATTCTATTATTACATGAGCAGAGAATTTACTCCAGTTACTCTAATAACATACACAGAGTAGGGAGATCTGTCCTTCAATTTATTTTCAGTAAAATTTAGTGTATTTTTAAAGCTGTTGTAAATTTGTCAAAATACGTTTTTAAGAAATGATGGAGTTGAAATGCAGACTATAAGGGAGTATTTTTATTAAAACTACACAACAAATTAATTGTAAGTTAAAAGAGGCAGGAGCAAAATACAGCTTTATAAACTGGAAAAACTTTAGGTCAATTCAGAAATGTTCTGGATTTTTTTAGGTTTTCCTCAAGTCTGTAATTTGGCTGAGACTAGTTAGGGCTTTTCTTTTCTTGTCTACTCATGAATGTCATCAAGCATTTTCCTTTAACTTCAAAAAGAAAGGGAGAGAGGGTGCAGCTTGAAACCTTAGTATTGCTGCAGAAAATGGTTTGTTAGCCCATCAAATAGACAAGTCCATTAAGAAAATTAACTGCCACGTTTTGATTGTTCAAGCTATGTCCATTTTAAGTATTTTTTGCCATTATTTTGTGAAATAAAGGGGGCACCAAAATCTTTCCTGAGGGAGAAAATGAGGTGCAACATTCCTTAAGATGGTGAGGGAAAGAGCAAGGATGTGTAAGAAGATGCAAAGCTCCATGAGAGAATTTGTTTCCAGTGTCAGGGTGCCCGTGACAGGTAAGGAGTGAGGTCAGAGCTGTTCTTGCAGGGGCTGGTGGCACAGGTGTGTGGGTGCAATGCTAACTGGTTTTCACTTGGTGACTGGTATTGCTCCTTAATTACTGAACCAAAATCTTAACCAAATTGTTCTTAACCAAATCATTTGCCCTTGAAAACTGGCGATCCCTTTGCTTTTTTCCAATGCCTTACCTATTGCTTTTGGAGGCACTTTATGCCTCAGCCACAGCTGTGAAGTCTCTCATGAAATTTCACATTCTGGGTTTTTTGTATCATAAAAAGCTGTGTGAGAATTCTTTTGTTACTACCTTACCTAGAATTTGGTATAACTTGAAGAAGATTCCTTGTATTTTCAAGTCCCCATGAATAAGCTCCCTCCATCCCATAAAGACTGGGATGCTGGAAATTTTCAGCACCTTTTTTTTTGCCCTGGAGTAATACTTAAGATAATTGGAGAAATATTCATTGATTTAAAAGGGAGAGGAGTAAGATGTTTGATGTAGTCACTTACAGATGCTGCTCCTGTATTGCCTGTATTTGTTTTGCTCAGTACTCTTACTCTCATTAGGCTTTTCTTTCATTTTCTCCTGCTTTGCTTAGAGCTTTTTCCGTTTTTTCCTTGGCCCTTTTGAACTTTATTCGTTATCACATGTAGTGTTAGCCATTTAGAAAAGTATAATGCCACAAGTACATCAAAAATTTACTATATAGCACTTGCATAATGCATCAAAAAATAGTCTTTAAAGGATAACTTGGCTGAAGGAACAGTGTGTGTTCACCTACAGTAAAGAATAAGTGTGCAGCATGCTGCTTGCTTTCTCCTTACCGCAGAATAATGAGTTACAGGACAATTGCAAATTTGATGAGGTTAATCAGTCTTACATTTGTTAACATTTCTTTCTGATTGCCTTCTTTTTGCACTGCTTTTGTTAGGAAAAAGCACTGTAGAGTTTTACAGGTTTCTGAATTTAGATGAAGAGGTCTTGTGTCTGCCAATGTGCCGTCAGAGGAGCCACAGTGGTATTAAGTAACAGGAGAAAAAGTAAAGAGGGGCGAGCATCCAATGGAGAATTGGATCCCATAGTCCTCTGTGTGCCTGTAGGGAATGCCAAGAGTTGGTATTTCAGCCTGAGTCTTTTGACCATAAAGGCTCATGCAGATGTCCATGGAGAGAGGTGTGCACTGCTCAGCCAGTTTATCCATCACTTCCACCTGGGCAGGGCTGTTACAGGACAGATGCATCTTACTGTGCCCTGCCTTTCCCCCAGCACTGTGCAAGTGCACAGCTGGGCGTGTTACACTGCTGTGCGTTTTGGTGGTTGTTGCTCTACTAATGTTTCAAACAAGATAAGCAGGAAGCCTGGTCAGCTGTTCCTGCACACTGAGGGTTCACTGTGGCTGCTTGAACCCTGTGTCTCATCTACCATAGCTGCTTTAGGGGTCGTAAGCAAAGAGAACCCCTCAGCATTTAATGAACTGAAAGAGCCCCTCTTGGCTATAAATAGAGCCCAGAGGGAATAACTTCATTACACCAAGTTAGCTTTTGCAAATACTTTCTTCCTTTCCTCCTTCATCTTCTTCCTGGTTATCAGTTATTAGTGAAAACCAGTTGTAAGTGAATGTCTTTATGGGAAATTGTGAAGTGTCCCAGTTTTTCATTTGATAAATTAGAGACACAATGAGAAGTGCTCAAATAGTCAACTTGGAGGTTTCCCTGGAAAAATACTGTAGTCCAGCAGTATTGAAGGAAGAAAGATTCCACTGACAGGTGGCTGACAGCAATCTTGTATTTTGCTGTTTCAGTCCTAGTGAGAATGCCCTCCTTCCTCTCACACCACCACCCCTGACTGCTAGGAGCTTTGAACACCCTTCTTCACAGAAATGCATGCCAACACATCTCTTTTAAACTGTCGTCCCCTCCCCATCTCCCAGGTGCCCCTCCTAAAAGAAAAGATGGTCACGTCTTTCTATTCCCTTTCAAAAATGGGATTTCATGCCGCAGTTCTGGTGTCTATATGTACACCTTGAGAAGCAGGCTTAAGTAACTGATAGGGTTCAGGTGGCCTTCTCATGGTCCTGTCTGTCTCTTAACCTGTGTTCACAGACTTCAGTTTCAGGGGACTATGGTGGACAGAAAGTTGTGTTAATTTGTGGGTAAAAACAGGTAATTGAAAAGTTGGTGTATTAGGTCGTGTTATGCTGGGGCCTTTGTGGCCTCCCATGAGGAAGGAAGACTTAAGTGATGACTACCTGGAATGGAATACTCACTTTTAATGAATATGCTTCCTTTGTTCAGGCCGTGAGGTTGGATGTCTGTTCCGTAGACTCTGGTTCTTTGATTAGATTCACAAGGTCCCTTCTGCCGTACACTTCATTATGAGTCACCAGAAATGGGACACGAAAGTGCTTAAGAAAAAATTGAAGCCAAGTGACTTAGCTGATCAGTGATTGAAATGAGAAACTGAAAATACACATTTGGGGGGAAAAAAGTCCCTTTGCAACTCCGTTCCTTCCTGTCCTCTCTTCTTTGCACAGAAAAAAACCTTGTTATACCTCTTTGTAGAAGAGAGACGGTGCATCAGGCTGTTTTGATCACGCTACTTGTTTGAACTGCGAATTCTTTGAGATGTCATCCACAAGTGCCCATCATTTTCTGCAGATTGCATGCATTTTGTGATTATGGCTGTGAGGAGAATCTGTGAGGATGGGCTCCTTGCTACAGCCATGCCAGGGAAGGACACGCCCTTTGTGGAAGGAACCTCAGGCTAAGTTCATCCCCATGCCTGCAGAGTTGGTTTGTTTGTTCTATTTTGCAAAGAAATTCTTTCCTCCCGCTTCATTTTTAGCTCTCTATTTACAGAGGTGCAGATGTGCTGGAGAAGTGTATTTCAGTTTTCCACATATGTATAAGCACACACACTTGCATGCAGTCTTCTATTTTCATTCTCTTGTTACGCAAGGGTTTAAAATTAGTTGTATTTGTGAATTAATATAGTTCATTGGAATAAATTTCAGCTATTTTTACTCTGTAATGAGCTTTATCACCATGCTATCCAAATAGCTCACAAACACTATTTTTCCTCTATACCCTGTTAACAGTATAAAATATTCATAGTCTTGATGATGTGAAATCTGGCTGGGAGAAAAAATGGTGTGTGGTAAATTAACCAAGATTTTCTGCTGATACATGGTGTAATATAATGCTACCAAAGAGGAAAGTGTCTGGGTTTTGATAGTACCTCGTGACAGGCACTTCAAAAGGTGGGATTACAAAAAACCAGCATTGCTAGTGTGTATTTTGGTGTCACATTCTGAGGTTTTATATACACAATTCTACTTTTCTTTCCAGGAGTAAGTGAAGCAGAAGCTTCACTAGAACACTGTGCATGTCGAGATGAGGCTCTGCCTCGGGATGCCAGGAAGATGGGTGGAGCATCCTGTGGTCTGTGTGCTTCTGATTACCACTGTGGTAAAGAGCAAGGCTGGATTTAGTGCACAGGATTTCTACCCAAGACTCGAGGTCTGCCTCATTTTGGTTGCATATATAATCAAAAACTTTCTTTGTTTCACAGTAGTTATAGGGAGGCTTTATTTCCTTAATTGCAGTTTCACTCTAGTTTATAAAGAAGCATGAAGACTCATTGTTTTTATGATCTGTGTATCATGCATTAGTCAAGGGACAGTGAGCTCCAAGGTTAGTTGCATGGCAGTTGTCATCAGTCTGTGAAATTCTCATTTTGAATGACAGTTTTAATTTGCACCTTAACCCTACTGTTGGCTTTAGCTTAGTCTTATTCCTTGTTCCTAATAAGTCCAGTCTCTTCTTTTTCATGGAAGACCATTATAATCTTTTTTCATAATACTAATTTAAATGGGGAGGAGGGACCCTCATATCTCTGGAGGGCCCCTCTTATTTTCTTAAGAAGCTTTCGGCTTGTTCTGAATTACATGTGAGATATTTAGTTCCTTATCAATCAGTGTTTCAGAAGAAGATTCCGCAAATCTTGTAGGCTATTCTTGTGGAATTGTCAGAAAGAAAAAAGGCTGTAATATGTTTTAAATGTATTGTTTTCATTTTCATTGAATGTTTCTCCCGTTAAAAGATAGAAGTGCTCACTTTCTCTTCCATATAATATTCATTATTGCCCATGTTCAGGGCTAAGTGCTTTTCTATTCATCTCTTCTGTAAACACTTCTTTAGAATTTCACTTCAGAAGAAAAGCCTTCACAGCCTATAATCATATTTATTGCCTCTCCTTTCTCTCTCACACTGTTCCCTGTGATTCTAAGCCGTTCTCTGGGGCCATCAAACACAGCATCCCTGTTGATGGGACCATACCACTAATTTTCAAAATGTCATTGTGTTTTCTGTTTTGTTTTGTGTTTGTTGGATTGTTTTTTGCTTTTCCTCATGATTTGAAACAGTCTGTATGTTTGCTTCTTGACAGCCACTGAGCTGTCCACAGTGATGCTCTGGTCATTCTTCCACAACTAGTACACCAAACTTGTATGAATAATTCACAAGATTTCTTCTAATGCCCATTACTCTGTTCTTGTCAACAAAGACTTTCAGCTGTCAATGTTTTGTACTTTCAATTAATTCAAGTTCTTTAGTTTTCTGTTCACTTTTGTTTCAAGTAAGCTGAGTGACAGCTGGCTGCACTAGGCAGTGCTAGAACATGGGTTTGGGACTGTTTCACTCTTACCCTTTTGCCACACAGAATATTGACCACATCTGCGAAAGCTGTCTAGCACCATGTCCCAAACCACTGATCTCTTACCTCGCAACTGGCTGCTTTTTTAATAGCCTCTTGTGCAGGACTTATTAAAGGCTTTTTGAAAGTCCAGACAAATCAGATTATTCCAAGTAGGTTCCTATAATTTTAATTGCATTTAAGTTAATACTTTTACTTTTTCTGAATATCTATCACATATCTAAAAATTAGGTCAATCATTTCCCTAAAGACCTTTGATATACAACTGACTACTTGAATTAAAGGATTAAATTGCTGAAGAAAAGATTAAAATCTTTCCAAGAGGATAATTCAAGGACTTTAGTTCAAATACATTTAAAAAATGTATTTAAAGGAAGAGGAAATGAGTAAGATAAAGAGATTGGGTGTGAAAAATGTTGTGAGTCCAGGTGGTTGAGCAGCTTCATTTGAAATTACTTGAGGAACAGCTTGAGTTTAATTTGTTTCATGCCAAGGACCAAAAAAACCAGTGAAATAAAATATTTTACTCATTGAAAACTATCTTAATCTCTTGAACTGCTTAGTTCAATCACGAGTAGACATTACAGAGCTGCTGTGTCCCCGACTTGCTACAGCAGGTGACAAAAGCAGGAGGAAGTGTGAAGACGGCATCACTCCCTGTGGGTTTATTAATCCATTTGTTAGCCCGGATGCCAAGATGCAGCGCCTGGCACACGGCACAGGGAGAATGTCACATGCACAAAGGCTTGAGAGCAAGGCAGAGGACAGCCCGCCACGTCTCCTTTGCCTGCTCTCTACCTTCTGTCATGAGCGCTTGAGCGGCCCCTCCCATGCCCTCCGGCCCGATGAAAGCAGTGGCAGGACCAGGGGACCGGCCGGCAGCCGAGGGAAGCTGATGGGAAGCAGGGCGATGTCCCAGAAACAGCCTGATGCTGGAGCTGAGCGTCCTCCTCAGGTCCCACCTGGTGCAACCCTGAAGAGAGCATGCAGGGACCCCGGGAGGCTGACACAAGCTCAGTACAGGCACAGGAAACAATCTCCTGGGCTACAGCTTTCCTTGGACAGCAGACAGCACTGCATAGAACATGCTCCCTTTGGGTTACACACATGCTTTTCGAGCACACGCTCTCTGCCAGAGGAGCTTAGAGCTGGACAGCCAGGGTTGGCTTCATCTTCCCAATCTGTTCTGCAGAGCCCTCGCTCCCTTCTCCGCACAGAATTGAAAGCAGTGAGTGACAAAGCTGCAGAGAGGTCTTGAGAAAATTGGGTTTTTTCTTGCCTGTTTAGAGTCCCTCATTCTACTGCAAAGAAAGAATGAATGCAGGTTCTTAGGGGGAGCCCATCTCCCCACTACAGTTGCTGTCTTGAAGGTTTTAAGCTCCAAAGGGAATTGGTGGAG
Source organism: Gymnorhina tibicen (assembly GCA_013399875.1). Taxonomy (NCBI): domain Eukaryota; kingdom Metazoa; phylum Chordata; class Aves; order Passeriformes; family Artamidae; genus Gymnorhina; species Gymnorhina tibicen. The sequence goes on along the minus strand of VXAZ01001305.1, from coordinate 470,254 downwards.
GTTGTACGGTTTTGCAGGATGATGGCTGGCAGAGGAGACAGTCTTGTCATACATCATTTCCTTTGCGGAGACACAACAACCTGTCTCTGCCATGCAGCTGCCAGATTCCCACGTATTTTCAAAAGAGGTGATTTCCTGTGTGTCTACTGGGAAAAAAATATGAAAATTTGTCCCTAATGAGCTAAAAACTGTGAGAGATAGGGACTTTGTGTAGGTGTAGATCTGAGCAGTGCATCACTTAGTCTTCCTCTCATTCTGATCCCAGAATTAATTCATGTGTTTCTGTGGTTCTTTCCAGCAGGGATTTCTTGTTATAAAAAAATGAGACTACCCATTGCCTTGATTCTTTCCTATTTGCCCTTGCTGTCCAAATGTAAAAAAAAAAAAAAATTAAAATCCTACTGTTTTAATATACCTGCATAGTTTAGTATAAGGAAGGTTGTTTTTCATTTCTGCTGAATGCTGCTGTAGCCATGACTGCTGATGTCGTGATCAACTCAGTCTTTCATTTCACCTTTACAAATAGTTCGATGGAGTTGGATGGAAAAGGGAAAGTTGGATGGAAAAGGGAAAGACTGAATGCACATGAATCTTTTGGTAAAAGATCCTGCAGGTTAATAGCTCATTACCTTAAGTCATTGAAATTCCATCCAATTCATTTCTCAACATAATTACAGAGCAGACCAACTTTGATAAAACCTCCCTAATATATAAAGTGCACTTGTTGTTGTCTAGATAAATGTGCATCTGCACACTGAAGCATTTTCTTATCTATGTGCAGTGCAGAGTATTCATTAGTGTTCACCTTGGAGCTTCCATCAAATGGACATGGTAGGAGCTCCGGGGAATTTCCTTCCCCCTTCTGGCACAGGCAGTAAATCCGCTACCCAAACCTGCATATCCTCCAAAACCTATACTAGACCTTGAACAGCCCCCAGAGGTCCCTCTGCCTTACTGTTACCTGTGGGACTGCTGCTGTGTTTCCTTACAGCCTGTCGTTGGTACTCACAACACCCAGGAGACAAACGCGTTCTACAGCCAGCAGCGGCTTCATGCAGCAGAGACCTGCCGATGTATTTGTCGCTGGTTCTGCGGAGGCGCAGAGCCTGGCACTGTTACGAAGCAGCGCCTCGGGCCTGCCTGCCCTGCAGAGATCCTGACCGCAAGGGTGGCTCAGCCCCTTCTCCCACAGCCATGGGAAAGGTTTCACCGAGCCCGCCTTCCCTCTGCTCCCGAGAAGCTGTTGCCCTCTGAGGAGCTTGGTGTGGTAACAAACCTGCCGGTATAAGACTAGCTGCAGATATTTTTTTTGCAACTGTAGCCTAAGCAGTTCTCTTCTGAGATCTGAGAGCTTCCTGTTCTGCTCTTTCTTTTGACAGTGCTGAAGCTACTCTTTTTCTGTACATGCTAAAGGTCCTCAGAGGGAGAAGGCAGATCTCATGGCAGTGCACTTTTTACTTTGCACATGAGGTTTGATTTGCTTCTCTGTGGTTACACCAGATGCAATTTTGTTTGCAGGATACTATTTTAGTGGCTGTACTTTTTCTGGGACCGTGTAATCATATGGAGGCAGCTTTTGATCTGTTTAGTATATAATTAAGCTCTATCTATTGCTGTCTTTTTTTGACAGAATGGCGAGTAAATGAATGAATGAAAATGTGCTGGGGAAAAACCCAACTTTTTTCGGTTGAGTTATAAACCCTAAGAAAATCAGATGCAGAAATGAAGTTTTGATATAATTTCTCTTATTCTTTCCTAAAATCTTAATGTACAATATCCCTCCATACAATCAAAGGAAAGAATAAATACTTAAAAATTGTTGTGGGTCTTTGTGGCAAATACAGTAATTCTAGGGCTGTAATTTTATAAGGCTGTGGAGTTGTATGTTTACTAAGCAGCTATTTAATTATACATTGTGATGGGTCTTTGAAATACATAAAATATATATTACAGAGCTGCGTATTAAAATTAATCTTTAAAATGAGTCAGCAGTTAAATTGGGGAACTTAAGTTTCCCAAAGTTACTTTACTGTGTTACCTGCCAATTCAGTAATCACGATATTACTTTCAACCAATAGAACAACTCAGTCTCAACACTATGCATGAAATCCCTGTGTATTTTAAAAATGGTATATCCATGTAATATATCCATCACTCCTACTAGTTAAGCAGAAGTAACTTCCCGCAGCTCAAATGAATATATGTATGCAGGCATAAAACGCCACCGAAAGTAAGAAATCAGAATAATCTAAATCTTGTGTACTGTTTGTTTCTCTTCCTGTGCTGTTCCTATGGCACAAGCCTGCTCCAGAAGGTGTCCGATTACTGTGCCTGTAGACTGATTCATATGACTCATCCAGTGTGTCGACAGGCATCCACCCTATTGATGCAATTTTTCACATCTCTGCTGAAATTAAACAAGCACAGCTGCAGCTTGTCCTTTAAATATTCTTAACCTGGTTTCCATTCAGATTTTGTATGGATGTAACTATTTAACTTGGTTTACATTTTGTCCCACATTTTTTCTGAGTTATCTTTTGACAGAAATAGGGGAAAAAAGTTTTAGTATGGAAAAGGAAATGTTTCCATATGAGAGGGAAGTTTTGATATGCTGTCTCTCTGCTGGTGGAGGGAAAAAATCAAACCAATAAACCTGTAGTCAAATACTTAAAAATTTTCAGAACTGATAATATGGCCCACACTGTCCAATAACACAGGTATTGTTGTATGAGCTTTTAGTGCAGAGCTGACGTGTATACATGTATCCTTTTCAGTAAATGCTCTTGTGCTGCCTTCCTACACTGAAATATGCTGCAAGAACAACATAAAGCACCTAACAGAGGTGTCTGCTTTCAGACTAGTTTATGGCATGCTGTACCATACCACCTCAGTGAAGTAGCTAGCTCATGTCACCTGTCTTGCCAAACTTGCACTGGTCTTATTTAAGACAGAGCTGCAGTTGGAGCCAAATCCTATTCTTGCTGTCACTAGGGTAATTCCCCTTGGGGATTAATTAGAAGGGCTATAATTTATTTTATAATTGTGGATGATGCATTGAGATTTCATGCTGAATAGCATTAATTCGAGTACTTGCAATCAAGGACACAATGCATTTTTATAATGCTTTGTTTGAGCCTCTTTGTTCAGAGAAGGTCTTGAGGCTGTTGTAAAGTGCCTTCCACCACCACCCTTTTTATTTTACTCCACACTAACTTTTACGAGGTAAACTTTGGCTATACAAAGAATAAAAAATTCTGGTTATCCTTGGTACCTTTTTCAATCCACAGCCCAAGATAGAAGATGACTAGTTTCCCATGTGATCTAAACCACTAGCACTTATATTGGATTTTGTATTTCATAGTTTTCCATCAGGGAAAAAGTGCCAAAATTATGCTGCATATGCTTGGCTTCTTGTCTGTCCTTGAAGTGGCAAATCTCTGGGAGAAGAGACTGCCCTTAGCCAAAAAATGATCTTTTCAAATCAGATTTTCTTGGGATTTTGTAGTTTGTTGCACCATTTTTATATAAATATAAAAATTTCAATATATAAACATCCTTGCTTTTTATTTGGTGACACCAAAATAACAAATGCATTATTTCAAATGCCTTATACTACCCTTCTCACAGTTCCTCATCTCCTATGCTGTGCAGGTAGTATTATTTTTAAAAACAGATGGGAACTCAGGAGGTGACTCTGATCTTTCACCTGTACTTTAAAGAGATACTGCATAGTTCTTATCTGGAAGCCCCTGGTGGTTTTTAATGGAGTCAGGTTTAGGAACACTGAGGGAAGGAAATATTCTAATTGGTTTTGTTTTTCAGATGAAGAACAGTTTGTTTCTATGTTAAATGAAGTAGTGAAAACAAATAGCATGCCATCTGGCTAGCCTACCTGGGTACTTTACCAGGAGGTTTTCAGATATTCTCTCTGCCAGTTTTCAGCTTCTTAAGTCCTATGTTACTGATGTACTTTCTTTACACAGTTGTTCTTTCCTGTTTAGGAATTATCTTGTTCCTTGAACTGAATTAGAATTTTTAAAATCTTGCACTCTTTCACAAAGATTTCCCCTGTCTGTTGTTTGAATTATTTATCCTCTAAATTAAAAAATCTCTAGTGTTTCCAGCATTCACAGTAAACCAGTTATACAGAGAAACAGTCCTCCATGTTATCTGTGAAGCTGATATTCTCAGGGGGCAGGATAACATTGATGTACCAGTGAGCTCTCATTCTTGGAACAGATTGTGACTGAAAGGAAGGGTTTAGCAGCTTTTCTAGTGCTTGGAAAGATGTCATATGTTTTTCTTTAGATCACTTTTTTCTGCTTCACTTTCTCAAAGCAAGAGCATCCTGCAAAAAATAAAAACATTTAACATAACTGGGAAAGTAATGGAGTACAGACAAGAGTAATTTCATAAAACCAAAATATTTATTGCTGACTGCAACTTTTAATATTGTTTTTTCTTAGTATGAAACAAACATACGTTCACAAATATCTTTGAAAATAACTGTGAGTTATATAAATCACAACAAATTTGTGAAGAAGCATTCATATGTGTTTCTGGTTAATCTATTTGTTGTTTATGATGAAGGTGCACATACAACTTTAATCACAACTTCGAGATGTGGCTCTCTGAGCATGACGTAGATAGTAAAGAGAATTCCTTGTGCCAAACAGCTTACTATCTAAATCCCTGTAATTTTTCTCAACATGCAATCAGGAAATAGAAATGCTATCATGAGAATCAACTGATCTGTCACACAGTACAAATAGCATAGTTATGTAAGATTGAATGGTTGGCAGATATTTATATGAGTGTACTTTATGAACTAACTTATCAAATAATTTGGAATATTAATGCAGATAATTTCTAGGCACCCTTCCCATCTGATACTGAGCATTCTAAATATAGCTAGCAGACACAAGTTTAAAAGAAGGGATAACTTTGAGCCATTAAGAAGTCAAGTGGGACACTTAAACACACTTTAAAAACCCCAGAAAATTGGAAATCTGTGGACAAAAATAAAGAGCAGTAAAAATTAATAGCAAATTTCAAAAAGCATCTCAAGTAACTCCATCAAATATAGATGCAAGGTAAAAAAAGAACAAAAACCCCAAATCACTGTCCTCCTCAAAAATATAGATTGGTTAGCAAGTAGCAGGTTGGCTAAGTAGTTGCTTTGTTTGTTTATACAGGGGAGGCAGATGGAGATCTGCTAAATCTGGGATTGTTTCCCCAGAGGCAGTAACAGGGAAGCTGGAAAATGTACAGGCATATAAGATATCTGGTTATAAAATGTCAGATTTCCTTAGAGGAACCAAAACTCGAGACATGCATACAGATGTGCATTTTAAATTGAGTAAGGGAATCAGTGAAGTTTCAAAAGTCTTTAAAAAACCACTTGATCCAGAAACAACTCTAAAGAATCCCTTTATTGTAAAAAACAAACTAAAATCCCTCAATGAACAGGTGACAAACAAGGAATTGCATGCCAGTGGGGAAAACTCTAACAAAGTCTTTTGAAGAAAGTTTGTGAGAAAATACCAAAATCTCAGTTTGTTAAGGGTCTGGGACATGGATTCAGGCACAGAAGATCTTAATTCAGTCATCAGAAGGATTTTCTTCACCATACTTTTCCATGCATAAAAGTTAGTGGTTAGATTTTTAGCTGTCATTTATTAAAATTCTGTTTATCAGGCCTTAATTTTGAAGACCATGGAAATAAGTGGATATCTTCAAGAAAAAAAAAAAACACAAAACCAAACACCTCTCAAGTTTCTTCTTCTCATGTACATGGTGACAAGGCTATTACTGTCTTGGAATGGGTAGGGTGCAAAGCAAACACAGAGGCTGCCCATATTCACATAAAGCCAATATGACTTTAGAGAATCTGGGGCAGCTACTCTGGGAAAGAAGATGTGTTGAGGTAATCACTTAGAAACATCTCCCATTATAAAAAAATTGTTTCTTAATGGACGGAAAATATTGAAATTACTGTACCTATAGTTTCTGTGTCTACATCCGGTCTCCCAGTTTCCAAAGTGTCTTTTACTGAAACATTTCTCAGCAAAGCTAACATTTAATAGGTTACTACTGGAGAAGCCAGTTGTAAAGAAGTCCTGGAAACACTTGGTTTATTTCCACAGAGGGATACTTGTGTAACGTGCCTTGAAAGTATTTATTCTTGTTGTTATTCCTTGCATTATTTGCCATATGGGATCACCAAAAAGACAAATCAACATTTGGAGCATTAGGATACTGTTTTCATATTTTGCATAGACAACAAACAAACAAACAAACAAACAAACACAAAGTCTGTAGTCATACCTCAGATGCCCTGTGGTGCTTAGAGACAGCTAATTTTTGAAATGGATGATAGTAAAACAATATTAAACCTTAATTCTCAGAAAAGGTACAACAGTCAAATAAAGGAAGACTTCCTTGAAATAAGTGGTAGGCCTTTCATATATTTAAAAAACAGCTTAGTGTGGAGAACACGGCAGTTTCCTTATTTGCTGGGGACAGAGAAAAAATTACTTACATTTCTGGCACTATGTCTCTTACAGGGTGAGTCACGAATGTGAGGGTTGCTTGAGGCTTCCCAGTGGTGACCTCTCCTCATAAAATGATATCAAATGTCACCCAGATGTAATATTACTGTTCCCTTTTGTAGAAAATACTTCCCAGCTTTTGGGACATCCTGAATTGATGCTGGGTTGCAGGCATCCCTAAGAGGTTTGTTTGCATGCCCCATTCTGCATGGATCTACTCTTTTCAGTTGCAAACTTGTGTCACATTAAACCTATGTTCAGTGACAGATGTTTTAGAAAAGCCATCTAAGTTTGTTTTGATAGAGCCAAATTTAAAGTTCTGAAAAAACCAAAGTGATAAAATGCAATTCTAATTCATACTCAGCATGTTTTCTTCATACCCTGCATATTCTTACTTAGGATAAGATCCCAGCTCTGTCTGGTTTTATATGTTGGTTTATGCAGCTTTCCAGCAGAAATCCATCAAAAACCTCTCCTTTCCATGAGATTCCTCTGAATTTAAAGACCTGTTATCTCCTTCTAAGATCTCCCAGGCTAAATGGTCTTCATATTGCTCACACCACTTTTGAAGTTGTTTTGATATTCTACAACTATTTTGTAATTTCATAACTTCTAGTGTGCTTTCAGCATTTGATCGAGATGAAATGTGACACTTTGATAATACACATCACAGGGCATTTAAAATTTCCCACCTTTCACACTTACACAATCTTCTAGACCACAGGATTGGATAGGGAGCCAGAGTCAAGAATAGTGAGTTGCACAGTGGAAGACAACTGTGAAATGCATCATAAAGATGTGTACAGTTGTGGGTTAAATGTTGCTGTTTCTGATGAGAACAAGCCTTTCAAAGACAGACCCAAGACATACTTTCGCATCAAGTGTTCGAGACCATATACAATTATCACCTGTCATTACATCTCTCTGTAGGAAGCTGATGGTTAGAACTCACTGAAATATCTTTTTTGTTGTTGTTGTTATCACGAGCCACTGAAATGTACTTGTTCTTGTTCTGAAGAATGCTATAGTATTCACAGGGTTCTTATACATTTTCATATTAACAGCAAATATGGTGCATGGTCATTTGCAGATCACCTTTCTATTTGAGACTGAATAACATCTCTGTGGCAACTACAACAGCTGCTTAAGTAAGTCAAATAACACTGTCTGGATATAATATTCTTAGTTCTTTACAACAGGACTTGAACGTTGGATATGAAGAGAAAATTGCTGAGTTTTTGTCCAGTCAGAGATATTTTGAGATTTCTGAATATGTTTTGGAGACTGTTGTGCTAGTTTACTGCAAGTCTGTCTTGAAAAGGGCTAAAAGATAGACAAAAGATAATCAAATATGAAAATGCTGGATATTGCTAACGTGCAATCATACATGTATGTGCCCTTTCAAGACAATCAGTTTAATCAATTTATTGTCTGACTGATCCCAAACCCTGTCTGTGTATATTTGTTGTTGTTGTTTGTTGCTGAAGCAGTTGTGTACACTCAAAATTCCTCTTCCACTGGTCCAACATTCCCAGTTTCAGTAGTGGATTTTTCCTACCATGCCATCTGTTCTGCTGCTCCAGATTCAGACAAACTCAGGACTTCTGGGGAAAAAAAAAAAAGTGTCCTGTTTTCAGCTTCTCTTTCTCTCTGTAGGAGACCAGCAAATCTTTCAAAAACACTTAGGTATGCTTTAGAGTTCGGATTTCTTCTGAGAAAGAAGTTTGTGGTAGGTAAAACACCAGAAGAAGGGTTATATTCATGTTTTTATGGGATGTTTAATTCAAACTCTCAGAATTTCCTGTCCTGAATGCTAAAAGAACTTATTGAACATAAAACTGTAAACAAGGTATGATGCAATTCTTAACAGTATTAAGTATCACTGCTCTTCTCCAAAAGCTGAAATTAAAGTTCAGCAAGAAGTTTTTCTCTAATGTTAAATGTTCTTGTTTTCCTTCCTGCAGAAGAATAACACATTAAATACTGCAGGATTCCCCCTGTTTGCATCACATTCTCCAGGAGCAGTGTTCGAACTATAAACGCTAACTCAAAGTATAAAAATGCTGTAAAAATGCTTATACTTAAGTTTGCATTGATTTTGATGTTTCTACCACTAATATTACTATTTTTCTCTTAAGTACTTACAAAACCTGACGTTTTCTAGTGTAATGTTTATATTTAGGATACGGTTTTACGTTTTACAGAACAGAACTGCGGAGTAGTGGCTACTGTTTTGAAGCCCTCACAGGTGGGCTGGCACAGCCAGAGGGCTGGGAGGCTCGCTCGATGTTTGTGTGAATTTAGGGAACAAAGCAAACCCTGACGACCAGAAGCTGAAGGAGTAAGGAAAGCAGGAGACACGGCGGCGTTCCAGCTGGGTGTTTGGGGATTGTTTCTCACGGCTGTCCGCCTCTGGGACGAGGCTGTGCTGCCTGTGGCACGCGAAGTCCCAGAGGCTCCGGGGAACACTGAGGTAACCGCGTCCCGCCGGCTGGGCTCGCCCGGGGCAAGCAGACGCGGTGGGCCGGCGAAAGCCCCCTCCAGCCCCGCTCGCCTCAGCCGGGCGGCTCCGGCGCCGCCGCTCTCCCTCACGGGCCCGGCCGCCGCCACAGGTGCCGGGGCCGCCCCGCCTCCGGCGCGAGCGCGCAGGCTCCGCCCG
>VXAZ01001305.1:435455-460954 GCA_013399875.1 Gymnorhina tibicen | reverse complement strand
CCGGCCCGCGCCCCACCTGAGCCCGCGGGCGGGGCGGGGGCCGGCCACGGACGGACAGGAGACGGACAGAAGGACGGGCGCGTCGGGAGAGCCGCAGCGCTTCGGTGGAGTTGCGCCGCGCTCGCCTCGGTCCGACAGGAGCGGGGCTGCGGCTCACGCCCGCCCGCCGGTGCCGCGCTGCCTCCTTCCCTCCGGGCGGCGGCTGAGGTGAGGGGCAGGCGGCTCCAGGGGAGCGGGGATGCTGGCGGGGACCTTGCTCAATGTCACGGCGCGGGGCGAGCGGGGGATGCCCGGCCACGGGGCGCGGCCAGAGCCGGAGCCCCGGAGCAGCCCGCCCGCTCCGCGGCCGCCGCCGCGCAAACTTTGCCGGCCGGAGCCGCGGGTAGCGGGGTCCCCGGGGTGTCCTCCTGCCCGGGCGGGGTGGGGGTGGCGGGGGCTTATCGGCGTCTCCGCAGCATCGCTTGTTTGCAGAAAGGATAAAGCGCGTCTCTAAATAGGTCAGGGGCTTCGGCAGCGCCTGGGATTTGCGTAACGATTTTTGTTACGTGGGAAAGGTGCGGGGCTCCTGCTCCCGGGCTCAGAGGCTGCACCGAGCGCTGCTTTCCTGGCACACCGACTGACTTTTTAAAAAAAAGTAGTTGCATGAGCACAGCTCGGCTTTCTCGTTTTTTAAATCCCGACGACTTCGGGAGAGTTAAATTTCTTCAGCAAAGGAGGAATTAACTCACATGAAGGAGTCATCCTTGATGAGCTAATTACGCATGGTGAGTGTAAGTGCTTGGCATCACAAGCCCATGGACGGTGGTGGCATGCTTAAATGTTAAAGTTTATATTCTGGTGACACTGTTTCAAAATATGTGGAGGAGAGGTAGGTGCAGGCTTGTATTTTCTGCCGCTACAGGCAAGAAATGCCCTTGTTTCAGAGGAATTGTCAGATTATTCATGCATATGTGAAGGCTTAGGTTTGTTTTCTCCTGGTTTTGACTCCTGGTCAAACTGGGGAGCTCTCGTCATGGGTTTCAAAGGTTGTGAGCGTGGCATTAGGTCTGTATTGTTAAGCCTGAGTGGAAAATCTATAAATGGAAAAGTTAGAGAAGTGTGGCACTGTGAGCCTTTAGAAGTTTCAATAAATCTTCAAAACACACGTTTAACTGTAGCTATGGGAGGAGGGAGATGATAATTTTATTTCCCATATTCTCTGCTGCTGCTGTAGTGATGCTTTGGACAAACTATAATGCAAAACAAGTCCTCTGGCTGTCAAGAACCTGTATGTTTTCTTAGCTGAACGAAACGTATGAAACAGTAGTGTAAAACCCTGAAGTCACTGGGGATGCGTCTGGGTGATTGCAGTAGGTGTGGATGAAGTAGTGCTGCTGCCGGTCCAGAACGAGAGGCAGTGGCAGCATACTGGTGAGATGCCCAGGCTGTTGGATTCAGGGAGAACATGCTCTTCGAAGCTTCTGCCTCTGGTGGCAGCATTGTGCTCTCCAGTGGATGCAGCCATCCCTTGCCCTGTTACTGTAATTCTGAAAACAAGGAAAAGGTGTCTCTTTGTGTAGTCCAGAGATGACACTATACTGGTGTGAATAGGTTATGCTGCTTCTTCTTTTCCAAAGAAGTAATCTTGCTTCTCCTTTCAATTCACCAGGTCAGTAGACTGCTTAGAGGGAGGGACAAGGTTTTTCTTCTGTTTTGTTTCTAGGGCATTCTTCTATAGGTTTGCAAACTTTCTTCTAGTGTTTGGTCTTGCCAGATGGGTTTTCTGTACCTCAGACCTTTTCCAGTGGATGGGAATTGATATGCTTGTGTGGACTCTGAAGACAGAAGATAAACGAGGAGTTATGAAACTGGTCACATTAATAACTTTTTTTTTTCAATTGTTTGGCTTAATAATCCACAAGGTAGTAAGACATTAGAAAGGAAACAGTCCTCTTACAGGACATTTTCACTAAGTTATCAAGGTCTTATATTTTTTTTTCCCAGTGAATTATATAAGGGATGCTTGGTTAAATCTAAAAATATTAACAAAAACTAGCAGGTGTCAAGATACCATGCTGACTTGCTTCTTCTTGCACTAATGGGAGCTGTCCATCGCTCCTGTGCTCCCCCTGCTCTGCACACTCTCTCACAAGGGATCAACATACTCACACCAGCACCAGTTTCTCTTAACTGACTCTTCTTCACTGTCTGCATCTTTTTCTTTTCATCTTTCAGATTTCCTCAGCTAAGTTTTAATAGAGAGGATATCTTCCTCCTCAAGTACAGTTGGTCAGGGATAAGTCGGTATAAAAGCAGCAAAAGGCCATGGAAGATAATCTTTTGGGGGAGTGTAGGCTTGTTAGTTAATTAGCTCTGGAAGTCCGAAGATTGTGAACAGCAATGAGGATTACTGCATAAAACATAACAGATGCTTTACAGTTGTTGCAGTTTTTTCTCTTCAGGTTATCACAAGGGATTGTGGTTTGACAATATTTGCTCTCTGAGTTTGAGAATTTATGAAATGGGGCATTCATATTATTTTTAAAATGAGTATATGGTACAGCTGTGATAGTCTCACATCTCAAAGCATTCATCAGGCTGTGTTGGGATGTAACAGAGTACGGAACTGGAGTGCAAGGTTCTCTCTAGTGTACTGAAATACACTGCAAAGCTTGGGTCATCTGCAGTTAATGGGAAGAAAAGATGACTTTGCAGTCTGAATAGCTTGCTTTCTGAAATTCTGCTCTCACTTTGTAATATGTCTTAAGCCCTTTGGAATTCTTCGAATGACAACTTGCAGATAAATATTTTGGTTCTGTAACTTCTGCATTGCATGCAGAAAATTGTAGTACTTAATATATGTCACCCATCAGGACACAACTGTGAATGTTTTATCTTATATGATCCTGAATTACCTCGGATGCAGTGAAGGTAGCGGCAGATGTTAAATGTCATAATACCCCAGTTAATAAAGGGGGAATTTCCCCAGATCCATAGAATGCACTTGCATATTTTATCCTCAGGCTGATAAGTGTACAGAGACTTGAAAGAATTACAGGAACTTCACTCTCCTGTGCGAGTGTAACATCCCTCTGGCTGCATAAATTAGTAGATTTTCACCACATACTCTGCTTGTCTAACTACAGATGCAGCTCAAATGTTGATTGAGGGGCTATGTTCTATTGTTATTTTGCCCACAAGTGCAAAAGGTACGGGTTCCTTTCAAATGTAAAATCTGTCTTTTTACTGTAGTTTCACAGAGCATGCATAATCTTACAATAGGAAGTTTATGGTTTTCATTATTTAACAAAAGCCAGTGTTTTAAAAACAAAGCATATAAAACATTTTGAAAACTTGTGTGCTCAGGATTTTTAAAAACGTCTTTTCACAAAATTAATATGTTTTCTGATTTTATGTAATGCACAAAGCAAGCAGGGTAATTATGGCAAAAACTGTATCTGCACTGTGCAGTCATTTGAGGTCATTGTATATTGCTGGAGAAAGTGCTGCCAAAGAGTAGCTAGTATTCTAACAGAGTTCCTTTCAGTGAGAGCACTGAGTATTATTAAGTAAGCATTGCTTAATTTATGTTATCAGTAGTATGTTGGTGTAAACAACAAAAGACTTGGTAATTTGTTCTGGTATAGTGTATCTTTTGGTGCTAGGAAGTGAGGGTCTTGCTCTGTTTGCCGCAAATAACGCCTTTTTTTCTGATGCCCTGCAATACATCACATTTCATGAAATTGAGCTAATATTTCCAAGACTGATTAATCATGCCCACTAACTTACACATTTTTATTTTTTCCTTTCTAAGTGATTGCTCTCCTCAGATCATCTGCAATAATTCTTTTGAATTTCTCAAATGTGAAGCTTAGATTCTTAACACATTGTGCATTTTGCACGCAACTGTGATTCTTCTTATATATTAGCTAAAGCTGACATTGCTTTCTATAAACATATTAATTGACATGTTAAAAATTCATTAGACAACCTGAGCTTCCAAGGCTTGTAAAAATAGAAGCCTTGTAAACCAATCTAACTATATCAGTGCAGCCCCAGTCCTTTGCTTATCAATATTGGTACCTTAACAATTTGCTGCTGCTGAACTACCAGACAGATCTTGTAATGACAGGTGATGCCAATACACAGTGAGGCATGTTAGAACTGTGCTGTTTACATTATTGATGATTGTTTGAATATGAGCAAGCTAACCTGTTAGGAAAACACTGTTAATGCTTCATTCCTCAGTGAAATTATTCAATAAAACTTTGTTTATTGACAGCAACCTTTTTTTGGTTATTAAACATTTATAGTAAGGAATTAATAGAGGGCAGTAGCTAAACATGAGTACAAGCAGCAACTTTAGATGGCTGAAGTCCTTTTTACCTCACTTGATATATCTAAATTCTTTTCAGTTACATAGCCATCTAAATATTTCACAAGTTTTAAAATGTGAGTTTGCATGGAACACTGAAATGGCATTAAATAGGTTTCAGTTTACAAATAGGTGAAATGCACTTTCTTCTGTGGTAGAAGCATAGTTATGCATCTTGGTTCACAGTTTTTGAGACCTGGTGATTTTGCTGTGTGGCAGGATGATGGGTTGTGGTATTGGTAAAATGCTGCTATTCTGAAATACACTGGGCAGTTTTTCGTTACTCTCTGCTTTCTACTGGCAAACTGTTTGGTGCAGACATGCCAGTGCTGAAAGTATGGCAAACTTGGGGCACACTTGGGCGAAGTCAGTCATTCTGCATGTGACGTAGGGTTATCTTGTCTCCTTGAGCACAGATTCACATTGAGAGCTGTCTCACAGACTCCTCTTGCTAGCAAACCACGAAGCTCAAAGCCAGTCTGCTCTGTTATGGTATCCATTACTTGCACCTGTGTGCAGGGAAAGTGATCCTTATGACTAAGGTAAGCCTTGTGTGTAAAGGAAGACTGTGTAACTCCTTACTACAGGCACTGAAGAACAGCGACTGAAATGAGAGTGTTCAGGTCAGGAGAGCAAAGTAAAATTAACTTGAGGTGACGCTTGAATTATACCGTGACTTTAAAGAGAAAGTTTTCTTTGTTTTGTTATTTATTTTTCTGTGCTATGGTATATTTATGGTTTATGAGGCTTTTGTTACATCATGGCAGTCAACCTGCTGCCATTCTACAACCAGTGCGGTCTCATACCGAGCCGTTCCTAATCAAGTTATTTATTGGTGACTGGTGTAGTGCTGATTCCTAGCAGAGGATGTGCTCCACTGAATCTTTAACACTTCCGAGCATTACTGAACTTGTAAGATCTAATGAGTTTATAGCATAAGTGGTTATGACTGTAGGCCCTGTTGTTCTTTCTATATGTACTTGTGCAGGTACCAGAAAGCTAAACATATGGGAACAGACTTTGTTTAACAACACATGCTATTGTATTTTAATTTGACACGTCTCAGTACATCCCATTTAGATATAGTAGACTATCAGGTCTCCTTAGTCCTAATATAATTTGATACAATGTCAAAGATTAATTAGGTTAAGAATCAGTGATGTGGCAGGCAACATTAGTATGCTCTGCTTCAAAGTGGAAGCAGAGGAGGACAAAAGTTTAATGCGATTTTCATGTCGTCTAGTTTACACTTTACAGTGTTCAATTGTATCTGTCACAATTTTGATTAAAAAGAAGCTTTTTTTCCTAAGCCAGGGGAAAAAATTGAGCATAAATACTCATTATCAAGGTGTAGTCCAGAGAAGATGAATTTGGGTAAGATAGCAAGTAAACATCCGCAAAGTTCTTACTCTGCCCTGTGCAGCAAGACTTTCAAAGTAGATGCAGGAACCTCCTAATGGGATTTTATAATGAAAATGCTAATAAAAGCTAGCAGAGGAGTACCTAGTCTCTTTTCTTTGCATGACTGCATATGACCAAAAAAAGTAATTGCATAATCTTTCTTCCTTTGGCCATCTGCTAATAACTGGATGGTGAATCTTTGACTTGAAATTGCAAATGCATGTGTGTGCCTAGGTGCAATTCATCTTTCTGTTAAAATGAGATTATTTAATACATTACAATTAAGAAAACCCCTCAAAAAAAAAGAAAACCCCTGCATAAAGACTTACGGGAAAAGATTCAGCCTTTGTCTGTTTCTGCAGTCTTTTGTGTGCGATGCAGGTGCAGTCTATGTCAGACAGATGCTTATTTGGTATATTGTGGGGTCTGTGCACAGTCAGTACCATGTTTGATGCTTATCTTGGTCCCTTGTTAATCAGAGAATAAGAATACCAATATTATAAACCTCAAACAGCATTATGAGAGCTTAAGACTTGCAAAGTTAGGAATTTGTGAACTAGGAAATGCTATACAATCTTAGCTGGGTCTGTTGGTGGGCATAATCAAGAGTAACTTGTTTTCTTCTCACCACACTTTGTGCACAGCATAGGTAACGTGCTTCAACGATAGTGAAATAAATTTTAAAAATCTTTGCAACACTTCCATAATAAAAGAGCATTCTCCTGACATAGGGGGAAACTTCAGCACAGAGAGGGGTCTTCAGCAATGTTAAATGCCTGGGCTGAGTCCTGAGGTCTGGTATGTCAGCCCTTGGAATGATGTAGTGTGTGCTCACAGCAGAACCGTTGTCTTGAATGGCAGCAGGAGCATTCAGCACCTCTATAAACAGCAGCCTGCAGTTATCCACTCAGGCTCCCACAAAAGTTGTGTGCTAGCAGTGAGTGATTTAAGCAACTTGCCAAGCATTTCTAGCAGCTCTGTGGTGGAGCCCAGGCTGCGGATAGATTCTGCACTGCAGCATGTAAGTGCCTTAACAGTAAGAGAAACCTTCTCTCTTGCAGTCTCCTGCTTTTCTTACAATTTCTGCAGCAAATGACTTTTTTTTTTTTTCATGAGATAGCGGTTCTCATGACTTTGATTGTCATGACTAATCTTCAGTCTGTGAGGGGAGGGGAAAATATGATCTTGTAATTTAAATTGCCTATTAGTTGGGTTTATAAAAAAACAAGCTATTCTGCCCTAAGGAATCACGGTAAATCTTGAATTTTTCATCAGTGAGTGCTTTTCAAATTGTTAAAACTAGAGCCTAGATTCTGGAGCTTCTGGAATGATTGAAGAAATAAATTTTGTGCTACTATGTGGAGTAGCATTAGAGGCTTGACGTGCTTTGTCTTTCACTGGTACTTGCTCAGGTATTGTCAGATGCCACTCTGGAGAACTTCACATTCTTTTAGACAGGTGACATCAGAAGCAGCAGAACCTTATTGTCAGGTTTGACAGTTAAAATGGACTTATGACACTCCTAGTCCCATAAGTAATGTGAAAATATTAAGTACTCTAACATATGGGTAGGGATGTTTAATGCTATATCCTTATTCTATATAGGATTAAACTGCTGAAAATGAATATATGTTGTCTGTACATGTATAAAATAAATTTTAAAGGTGGAAGTAATTCTTCTTTTAAAAGTGTCTGGGACTGCTGAAGCTTTAGAGAATAAATCCTATGGGGAGTGGCTGAGGGAGCTGGGGGTGTTTAGCCTGGAGAAGAGGAGGGGCAGCGGTGACCTTGTCACTCTCTACAACTCCCTGTCAGGAGGCCGTAGCCAGCTGGGAGTTGGCCTCTTCTCCCAGGTAACAGGTGACACAGGATGAGAGGAAATGGCCTCAAGCTGCACCTGGAGAGGTTCAGGTTGGACACTGGGAGGAATTTCTTCACTGAAAGGATGGTTAAACACTGGCCTGGGCTGCCCAGGGAAGTGGTGGAGTCACCACCCTTGGAAGTGTTCCAGAAACAACTGGACATGGCATTTAGTGCTATGGTTTAATGGACACGGGGATGTGTGGTCAAAGGTTGGACTCGATGACCCTGAAGGTCTTTTCCAACCTTAATGATTCTCTGTTTCAGTGACTTTTACTGGTCTAGGTTTGAATAAGGCTAAGTCCACTATACTCAGGGACCCCTTCTCTACCGCAGGCAGGTGATATGCTCTGGAGCAAGTGATATTCCTGAAAGGCTAGACAACAGCCGCCTACACTGACATTTTCTTTCTCTTTCAAACAGGTTTGAGAATACATTTCAAGCAAACTCTGCTGTCTTTCCTTGGCATGTGGGTTAGTCTCACAATCTCATGAATGTTACAAAAATAGCTTAAGAAACCAGACAATGGAGCTTTACAAACTTCAGCATCAGAGAAATTTGCACTGATGATAAGCAATAACAAATTTTGACAGAAGTAATGTCAAAATCTGATTATGTTGTCAACTTCATAATTTGGTTATATTGTTAACTCAACTCGGTTGAGTTAACATAGACTCAACAAACAGACTTTGAGTCTCAATTGTCCCCATCATAATTACAATTTATTATGTAACTCAAATAGGATGGGGCAGTGAGAGGTTGACAAAACAGGTGTGGTGTAATTCTTGTTTTTACTGCTTTCAGTGAATTTGCATTAGCCAATATTTCTGCATATAACTTGGTAGTGGCTTGTTGTTGCAGTGTAGAAGATCTGGAAAAACTGTGCCATTGAAGGAACCCCATGGACCTCTCGTATGTGTTATCTATAGTTCTTAGAAGCTTTTCACCTTTTTTTTTCTTAACTGTAAATTAAAATATTGATCAAGTTTCTGTATCACAGTTTTTTAAGAAAGGATCTGACTTTTTTTTTCTTTCATTTTAAGTTGGACATCTAGATCTTGACCAAGGATAGGAGAGCTTCCTTCTTGTTCAGAGGGGGAGATTTATACTAACCTGATTTGGTGAATGTTTAAAATAAAAGGAAGCACACGCTGGCGTTAAACCCCAGATGACACAACACAGACGGGCTGCAGGGAGCCTGTGGCTGACAGGAGCGTGTGGGGTTTGTAATCTCTACGTGCAGCACCGTGGCTGCT
Organism: Gymnorhina tibicen; assembly: GCA_013399875.1. Taxonomy (NCBI): domain Eukaryota; kingdom Metazoa; phylum Chordata; class Aves; order Passeriformes; family Artamidae; genus Gymnorhina; species Gymnorhina tibicen. The sequence continues at coordinate 452,083 of VXAZ01001305.1, read as the reverse complement.
TCCTGCCTCATGCAGTTGATCAGAGGGCTGTTTTGCCATGTGGTTGTGATAACTATGGGAATTGTCACGGGCAGTTAGGAGTCAACATCATGTTTCATGCTGAGCTTGGGGGCTTGGCAGGTTTGCTTTTGTGTGCTTCTACCATATAAATGCCTTTGCAATATCTACATGATGGTGTGGCTCACGTTTTTATAGAGCTGGAGATCACATTTTTTGTGACACTGAATCAAAGTTTTGAATGTTTCAGATTCTGTATTTTTTTACTATATATATGTTCTTGAATCTGTTCCTGTCATTTATTGTTGCTACTGTTGTATGGCTTCTTCCATCTTATGAGAACCCTCAAATTCCTTCCATGGCAATGAATTGTTGCAAAAAACTAATTTATTTTCAAATTTCTTATAAGGTTGAATTAGCTGGCTCTGGGCCACACAAGTACTTTATGTTGTTTAAAAGGATCATTTCAGCTTGCATTTGCAAATGGGCTAGTTTATAAAACTCAGCATTGCTGTCTTTTAAGAATTGTCAGAATCTCTCTAAAATGCTCGTTACTAGGATTTTGTATTTCATGTTTTTCCATAAAGCCATAGCAGAACTTAATTCAATTATCGGAGTGCTGCCAAATGCTTCTCAGAATTAGTAGTGAAGATTAAAAACTTACTTGAGATTGCTTTGGATCTTTCAGTGTGAGCTGCGGCTTTTGTGGGCTGACTGCAAGCAGCCCTGCCTGGTCCTTGTCACTTCTGATCCTCTACACCTGCCTCTTTGTTGTCCCCTCAGGCAGCTGTAATGCCTTAGTCTTTGGTCTTTCCTTCAGCAGCTATATTTCTGGGCTCTTCTAATTTTTTGACCCCTGTGTTGCCTTGTTGAACTTAGTACTTGACCTAGCTCTGTATTTGACCCACTCCCCCCTTCCTGATTGCAGCCTATGCAAAAGTTGTAAGAGTGGCCAGCAATTCACTGGGTTTCTTGGAATACCCCAGTAAAATATGAATCACCCTATGGATGGTGTCCCATTTTTAATAAAAAATCTTTTGGGCCCCTTTTCCAGTCAGTGAAGCCTGAAATAAAAGTGTAGTTTTAAAAAATTCAGATACCCTTTTTTCTTTTTTATTCAATAGAAAAAAAGAAGAATGCTCTTTAAAAATAAAGCTCACTTGTCAAACTTGTGTGTAATTTAGAATGCAAAAACATTTGTTCTTCCCTTTTTTAAGGTATTTAATGGGAAACCACCATTGGGAAAATGGAGTATAAGACTAAGCACTTGACTATTCCTTGCAGTTACACACTGAGACTGATGAATATGTGTATTTTTTTAAGAGATGTATATTGGTAATGATTACTTTGAGATTCATTCTCTTGCATTTGATGAGTTGCTTTAGTAGCTACAATTATTACATCTCTAAAAAGAAGGTGAAGAAGAAATAAGAATTGAACATATATCTGCATATATCTGTTCAATTAAAAGTCTTTTAGAGAAAAAGCTCTTGGAATTAGAGGATCATCCTTGTGCTCTGTTTTTATATGGCTTTGGTGTAACAAGTTTCTCACCTACTAAAGGATGCTCTGGATGTCACAGTAATATTATGCATACTTAAAAGCCCTTTGGGGTTGTGAGATACATGTTTCAGTTAACATGTCTGCATCCGATTTAACTCTAACCCTTCAAAGAAGAACTTTTACAACATAATTGCATTGACTGAGAGATCTGGTATCAGGAAATGGATTTTTTTTTTTTTTTCAAATGAGTATTGCCTTAATTGGTAAAGGAAATCTCTAAATAGCCTGCAGTGTTTTTACTGAAGTTTAAGGGCTAGATTTTGATACATTTGATTAATGCTTTGCCTTAGTGTATGTACAGATTTCCTGGGTTGTGAATTTCTGTCTTCAGAAGTATAGGAACTTATTCTAGTTAGAAAAAGAGGGAAGTAAGTTTAAAGACTATACAAGACTGTTCTGCAATACAAGACAGAATGATCTGTTATTAAAAAGGAAAAAAAAAGGTGAGTCAGGGTTTCATGGGGCTTCCCTGCTAGGAAATTAAATATTGATGTTTTTCAGGTAGCAGTGCTCAGCTCTTAGAGAAAATTTCAGTAGAGAAATATCTGCTGAAAATGTCTTTTAATATTTTACCATCTATTATACAAAATATGGCCAATTTTAGAGTTCTCTGATATGCAACAATGCAAAATTTTATGCTTAGCTGCCTCTTTAATTAGCTCTCATTCTGTCTCACATGATTTATAGTTTCATGTCTCCTATGTAAAAATGATATATGACTTAATGAAGCAGAAAGCCACAATGGGTTCACACCTCTAGTTGTTTGATGGTTTCCTGGAGGTAGGGGAATGGTTGTGTTGCAGAAGAAGTCATGAGCATCTCCTCATTTATTATGGCAAGGACGTAGAAGTCCATGTTGCTGTGACTTACAGTTGTTTGCCTCCTTGTCACATACAGAATTCATTCAAGTGAGGAGGGGAGGGAATGTGGCTCTTCCATAAAGCATAAAAATAGCAGGTAAGGTAAGAAATGCAGATGTAATCTTTCTTGCTCAAACTTAGTTTAGTGCAGCTGTTTGATGTATTTGGAATCTAACTTTTTCTTGATCCTAGAGAAATAGTGTTTCAGTGCAATTTAATTTCAATAATGGGCTGTAAAGCCGTTACTGGCCAACTGTTTTTCGTAACTAAGTAGTTTTGGGGAGGTTTTTTCCAAATGGCTACTTTGACCATACAAGTAACTTTTTTGAAGAAAGAGGTGATTTTTGCTGTATTACTCTTACAGCTGAAGTTTCTCTAGTAATGCCTCTGTTAGTTTCCTGTATTCGTCTTTACAGCATCTTTGATGTAGGGGTTCTGATTTTCTTAATTACAATACTGTAAATTCAAATGAGTTAGTTCTGGATTCTTAATAGTATAAGTAGTTTAAGCATGTCTTCTCTAATGGAAAGGGGAGAAGAATCAGGGATATCAGAGAAATGAACTGCTTTCAGGCTTGTTTGGATCTCCAGAAACAATTTGATTTCTGTTTGGGACAGCAGCTTTCAGTAATTACTGTGGGGAACCCTCTGAAATACAGGAGTGGAATGAGGCCCTTTTTATTTATATGGTAAATGTAAAAGAATTACCACCTTCTGCCAAGAGTACAGTAACATGACAGGTATGGTTTTGGCACCTGTGTCTGACACAAACACACTTATTCCTGAATCTGTTGTGATCTATATCCATTTCCTACGTATTTCAGGAACTGACCAGTCCTTATTTAGCTTGTGGTCCTATCTCTATGGACCCACAAAGCCTAGAACCTTTCCTGGCTTGCATCTGAGTGTTGGGGTTTATCCTTACAGTTTTGTAGGTACCTCTCCCTTCCCTCCTTCCCTCCCTCTTTCTCTCTTTCATTTTTGTCTTCTATTTTTTTCCCCTCTTGTGAAGTTTGGACTTACTGTTATTAATCTGCAAGAACTGTATGGTACCTTTTCAGTTTATACATGAACTATTGGGTTTGTAAGTGAAGACTGTTACCTACTCCCATGATGGGAGATATGGTTTCTGACATAAATTCTGGGGTTTGCAGAGAGTAATGTTTTGCTATTGCCAGGTGTTTATTGATTAATTAAGGATTTGTAGAATTTACAAGTTCTTCCTTCAAATACCTGGTTACTTTCTCACATTCATAAAATTTCTTTGTGTTTCTGGACTTCACAGTTTCTTTGGAACCAGCAGTCTTTGGGACAGCTGGTCTAGGAATTTTTAGGTATCTGGGGAAAAAATAACACCCCCCCTCTTTCAAGTCTCCTCTAAGCACTGGCAGTGGCTCTAATTGTGCAGGTGGGCTGTGCGAGTCATTGTCATTTGGCTTTTGGACTCTCATGTAGTCCTTTTAAATGTCGGTAGAAGAGAAAATGTGCTTTGCTGTTTTACAATTGCAGTTTCTGCTGACTTCATGTTTGGAGTTAAATACAGCATTCAAGGAAATATGCAACTTTATGAGGTTGTGGTAGAGTTTGAAAAATTAGTGAAAAGCAAAGATTACTGCTCTTGGAAAGGTAGATCAGTCCTCTCTATTTGGTAGCGTGTTAGGTTATAATTTCAGAAGTGAATTATAGAAGCTTTCCCAGCACTTGTGAAATTATTCCAACTTCTGGGAAATCTCAAACAAGCTGTGGTTTCTGCTGGACCTTTCAAGGCGGCTGTTTTGTAATGTATAATGGGGATCTTGCTCAAAGTACAAGGAACATCAGAAGGGCCATTTTCAGAGTAGAGTAAGGAGTATACATGGCATTCACTGAATAATCCTGGAAATACTTGGTGCCAGAATGGAAAATGTCATAGTGCAATGTCCCTCATGTCCTATGTTCTATGTTCTCACTCCTCTCAAATCTGGCTGTAGGCTTTTCAAAGGATTTTGTTGTAAATCAGAATTTTGGCGGTGGTGGTGGTGGTTCCTGATTCTCTGTGTGTGTGTGTGTGTGTGTGTGTGTGTGTGAGCTCACTCATCACCACGAGGTAGGCTGAGGTCACCTACTGAGAGCAGCCCTGCCTGTGAATGAGGGCACACTAAGAAAGTGAACTTTGGCCTACTTAATGACCTAAACTAGAAGGAGTTTTACTAATATGAAATACAAACACCTGTGTTGATGTATTTTAAGTAAACATGTTCATATTCATGTAAGTTAATAGCTACAGATGCTATTAAGATAATCCAGCATCTTAATTTTTCTTTGGGAATGTTTTATCCAATTCCAAGTCATCCTGGCTTAACTTTGAATATGACCAGTTCTATTTTACGAAGTGATATGTTTTGTAGGCATTTTTGTAGGTAAGAAATACGTATGTTGGTAAATATATGAATATAAAATGGTGACACTGATAATACCTTTATTTAAAGGCTTTTGCATACTTGCTGTCACCATGAGGTTATTACTGAACTATTCAACTGTTTTTCTTCCCAACTCTGGCATTTTTTTGAGGTACAGATGCATTGAAGTACTTGGCTCCAATCATGCGTGTATGGGTCTCTCCTTTTCTAGGGACATTGTCGCACGCTCACTGATCCACCTGTGCAGAAGCATTTGTGAGATCAGAGCCTAAGCATATTACTGCTAAATGTAATTAGATGCTAGACTTGCACTGGAGCGCAACTGCTTCCAAGCGTCACCCAAGATTAACTGAAGAACAGGAATGGTTGAGGACATTTTAACTACTGAATACTTGGAAAACCATTTTGAGGAGGCAGACCTTTAAAATTGATACCCAGGGACTGTGAGCCATTACTGAATGTGTAACTCCTTACTGAAAAATGAGTTTTAAAATGTTTCTCTTTGCTTAGTCTTATTTTAATTTATTTTTTCCTGTGAAATACTTTGATCAAAAAGTAGTATCTATGTATTAGTATACTGATTGTTTTGCTGCTGATTTTGCTGAGTGGTGGTGTCTGCTAATAAATCTTTCTTCTTTGTATAAAAAATTTGAAATGAGTATCTAAAAGGCAGGGTCAGTAGGATCAAATCAAGTATTTCCCAACTTGAATGAAATAGTGTAGTTAAATGGCAAATAATGGATGCCATAGTGGCACTGTTTAGGCTTGCTATGTTTTAGGAACCTTGGGATTAGTGTTCATCTGTCCCATAAAGGACACAAATCATTTAGATTAGAAGTAATCTGATTGTATTGAAGTACAAATTATAGCACAAAGGCCATTCAAGTGGGTTAAGTGACCAGGGTTGGTAAACACCATATGACTGCTGATTGGTCGATGAAAGAGTATTAACGGAAAGATAACGATGGATTTTAATCCAAATCTCTAAAGCGCAACAGCTGTAGTTCCCAAATGAGTTCACTCACTGACAGTTTTAGGACACCGATTTATTTGTTCCTATTTCTCTTGCACAACAATTACTTTGAAATATAACTTATTTTTCCTGTATAGAATATAGCTATTCTACACAACTTTCTTTGATTAGATTTCTGTTCTACTTTCAGTGAGTTCATTACAATTTTTCTGTATTTTACATTGGAGAAATTTCAGGGTTTTTATTTCAGTGTTCTGCAGTATGCTAGGGTAAATTGTCTGGGTGACTTGATTTAGGACATTCAGCTGATGTTCTTTCTTTTCATGTCTTTTATGAACATAGTATGAAATCTAGTTAAGTATTAAAAAAAAAAGGCAAACTGGTATTCCATATGAACTTGTTTCCAGGATGCTTACTGATGTTAATGCCTAAAGCTTATCACTGATAATAAATTACCTCAATTTGTGTGGTGTTTTTTATTTAACAGTGCCTGTATGTGGTGTAAAAATGGAAAGTGCATTGCATAAAAATGACATTATGATATCCTAAGAATGAGAAGTGGCAGCTCTTTAGGGCTACAATGTAACATTGTTTAGGACGTGAAATAGAAAATGTAGGCAGACTGTATTTATTAATGATTTCAGCGTTGGGGCAATACTACCATTTTTTGGGTTGTTGTTGCAATAAGAACTTTGGTGGGAAAGTTTCATGTTCTCTCAAGTATTCCCCCCATATTTGTGCTTGCCCTGAAGTCAGCATGTTCATTAAAGGAATCAGATGAATGTCTTGAAAAAGAAAGTAATTTAACTTTGTAGTTTCCTGGTCCATCTGTCTACTTGATTTTGGAAGGTCAACAAGAGACCAGATGAAGTGGTACTTAATTATTGTTTACAGTCTAAATGGTCAGACACAAGAAAAATAGTTAAAGTCCTTCAGAATGATACCATTTCATCTTGTCTGTCTTTGTATCTAAAAAAATGTGTGTGATAAAACCATTCCTCTATTGTTATTCAGGATTTATTCAGATAATCTTGATAAGAAATGCCCTCATGCCAGGAGCAGGCATTAGATCAGCCTGTGTACTGTCCCTACAGATGGTTTTGAGAGCAAAAATGGAGTCATTAGTACCTAGGTCATGTTTTTTCCTTTTGATGTAGACATGCCTAATGCTATAAATAGTGTAAACTGGTATGGAACTTTTCCTTTGGATTAGTGTAATTCAAAATGCAGTTAGGAAAACTGCCTGGTTTAGAAGTTATTGGTAAAGACCTTTGCAAAATTGGGAGGATATTGGTCACTTCATGCTGAAAGGAGACCTTGAATGCAATTATGTTCCAGCAGCCTGAAATGCTGTTAGAAAATCATGACAAAAATTTGTGACCTACCTGTACTTGGTTTTGGAGCCTCTTAATTTGTTTTCTTCTAAATGTAATAGATACTGCTAAGGTATTATAACACAGTCATTTTCTCCCTGAAAAGCTGCATAAAACAAACTTCCAATAAATGGTAACTGTACTGCAGGCACTATCTTGAGAGTTAAAGCTATTTGGGTATTGGCTTGTGCATTTGGATAACTGCTACTTCATGGGAAGGACAAAGCAAGAAAAAAACCCCCAAGAAAATCTGACAAGTGCCCATAATATGTTTTATATATGTCTTTTGTGTATATGCTTGGCCCAGCAGTAGCAATGGAATATAATGTCATGCGTCATTCTTGCACAAGCAGTCGTGCAAGGACTGTTGTCTGCCCAAAGTTAGGACAGGAGATGGGATAGAGGATCCTGCTAAGTGTTGTTTCTCTTGTTGACAGACTAAACACGTCTTACAGCTGTTGCCATTTTGAATGTGGTTCGTCCTTAGATGTTTAGCTGTGTGAGTTTTTTGGTCATTGGAGTTTATGAAGCTGGGCAAATCCAAAGGTGGCCATGAGGTGGCGTGAGGTTCCTCCCCTTCTTTGTGCCTTTGGGAAATTTCGCAATGTGAGGAATGTTAGGCTTAGCCACAAGTACGCAACGAGTCAAAAAAAAAACTCAATAAAATGCAAATGGTGACTGTGCCATGAATTTCTCCCGAGAATCTGTCATAATCGAGTGCGACTCTTCAAAATCTTTAGAGAACAAGATCAAGGTTGATCAGTGTATAGTAGTAAATAGTTGTACTGTGGCTGAAGGTACTGCTGTAGCATCTGTGGTTGCACAGAGTTAGAGTGATAGCCCTCTCTATTAAGATACTTCTTTCTCCCTGTTGTGTATTTTATTGCCGTGTTTTGGGTTTTTTTGCTTATTTTTTAGGAGAGGTTGTTAATATCTCAAAGGAGGAGACTGGGCATTAGGGTACCTCCCCATTTCCTGAGGAATATTTGTTGATCATGTCTAGGACAGCTACAACTGCCACCCAAGCTCTGCCCCATTCCAAAACATGAGCAGGACTGAGGAAACTGGCACTATATCAGCCTGGTTCACAAAGGGTCTCTGAATTGAAAGACCTTATTACAGGCTAAAAGTGTTTGAAAAACAAAGCTGCTATCTCACTTCTCAAATTGATTCCTGCCCTAGATTTGGGGAAAAGTCTTTAAATGTTAAACACAAACAAAAAACCCTTTGAAAGTTTCTTCTGTAAAATTTTGAGTTCTCAAGTTTTCAATTTTTCTGTTAGTGATGCTTGTTTGACATTGCTGAAACAGATGCTTATGATGGTTTTTAATGACCATGCAATTTCTGAAAATAACATTTTGGCAAAATTGCTTATTTTGTAGAGAGAACTGGCCACAAACCAGGATTTTACAAGGAGAAGTAGAAAACGTATACAGCTATAAATTTCCCAATTACATTTGGAAATTTCTTCTGGAAACGAAGTCCTTATTATCCATTCCTTTGTAAAGATATTTTGTGATATCTCGGAACTCTAGTTGCTTTCCTGTGTGGTCTGCTACGGCAGATGAGTCTGTTCCTGCTGACAGCTGAACTGGGCTTTCTTCATTCATTTGTTAGCCAAGGACTGATAAATATTAAAAAAAAAAAGGTGGCATTTAATTGACTGTTTGGCCTAATGACTGAATTGGCCATTTAGCATAAGCTGAATTAATTACAATAGCTGAGAACTCTCACTTAATTGCCATACCTAATGAAGCATAATTAAATAAAAAATTTGATTTGTATATTGTTTAGAAGTATTTTGTTAAATGAACTAGTGATTCCTAGCCTTCCTGCCTTTCAGGGATAAGGGAGCATTAACGCCGCAATTGCAAAACTGATGAGTGTCCATCTGGAGTTCAGAAAACTGATTTGATTACTGCTCATGACAAGTTCAGACTGAGATGGGTGCAGAGAGGGGTTCTGGCCAGGGAAAAGGAGATCCTGTTTAGTTATGGGGAGACTGCCTTAGTTTTGGAAAATAAAGGAATTATATAATCATAGAGAGTTTTGGATTGGAAGGGACCTCAAAGGTCATCTAGTTCCAACCCCCTGCTGTGGGCAGACACACCTTCCCCCAGATCAAGTTGCTCAGAGCCCCATCCATCCTGGCCTTGAACACCTCCAGGGATGGAGCACCCACAGCTTCTCTGGGCAACCTGTTCTAGTGCCTCACCACTCTCATAATGAAGTAGTGTAAGATTATAACTAATCTAAACTACCCTCTTTCAGTTTAAAGCTATTACCACATGCCCTTGTGAAAACGGGGAGGTTGTGGGAACATGGGGTAAGACAAAACATTTCCCTTCTGATGGATTTATGGACTGTACACAGCAGAGAAAGACAAATTAAACCATCAGCCAGGGTTGACCCAGAATCAGTGCCTGGATTGTATGACCAAATACTGATTGTTCAGGGTTTGTCCTGGCAGAAGTACATGAGGACTAGAATTTAGCTTTGTTTTGTTTGGGTTTTGTTTTTTTAAGTCCTATGTTTCTTACAGTGATAGAGCATAGCAGCAGTCCAGACCTTGATCAAGTGCATGGCTGAGAGAACATAAATGCTCCTGCCTAAACATTGTCAGCTCTGAACATTCAAAAATCATCTCGGATCTAGAAGAAAATTGAAATTGGTTTCTCTTTAATTCCCTTCTAGTTTTTGAGCCTGTAGGGTTCATGTTTTCAGTCAGCTCTGCTAGGATTAGAAGGATATTTAAAAAGCTAGAGTTCTTGGGGATTTTTATGACTGCATTACCCAGGCTTAAGAAAAATGCCTAATACTGCAAGATAGAATTCTGAGGGCTAGCTGCCCTGCATTTGTGAGTGGAGTGTCATAAGCAAAAGTGACATGAGATTGATAAATTGGATTTTACTAAGTGAACCTTTCCAAATGTTTCATGTTTCAAAACCGCATGCTTGTGATGTCAAGACAGGAGGCATATTCAACCTGCTGGGTCTTTTAAGGCAGCAAAGTGTGTTTAAAACTCTCTTTAACAGAAATTGTGTTCACTTATCAACTATTCAGCAAAGGACAACTTGAGCACAGATCAACTAGGTAAGCCAGTGTGAGAGAGCAAGATCTTCATTAATTGGAGGATTTAATAGAAGAATTGTTTATCACAGGGATGTTTTGTGTTACGAAGTCAACTGTCTGTACATGGAAAAAAGAATGGGTTTTTTAAAATTTCTTTATTAATAAAATGTTGAGGAAATTGAAAACTACCAAATGTCTCCAAGGTATGTGACAGCTTGGGCAAGGGGGAGAGCTACTAAAATAAGGTATAAAAGTCAGCTTTACTGCAATCTTAAAGTTGCAAAGGGCTTTGAAAAGTGAATGACTGGAGAGAAATATCTCATGAGAGTAAAATGGGCTTCTGAAAGATAACTTCAGCTGAAAATGCTTAAGTAAAAGCTTCTCGTTGTGCACCTCAGCATTTTCTAGTGCAGAAAATATGTATTCTGCTCACACTTTCGTCTTCCTGGGGGTTATATTTATTCAGAGGAGATTAATGGCCAATTTTCTGTGTGACTGCTGTCATCAGAAGTTTATCCCTTTGCAAAATGACTTTTTTTACTTTTTAGGGGAGCAGTATGCGTGAAATTCTGTGAAGACTTCAAATACATAGTTGTAAAATGACAGGTGGAATGATGTTTATATCCCTGAGCAGATGCCAGTCTTGTATTCTATGCAGGATGGCAGTACAAGACTGATTGTGCCTTGTATAATTTTATGTCAGATCTTTTTGTCTTAAATAACTGGTATTGAATTTTAAATGCATTTATGATTACCTGGCCATTTAATAAAGCCATGTGTTCTACAGAGAGCTGCACTAGGATGCACGGATTAGTGAACTCTGCAGCAGAGGAAGCAGTCTGGGATGATTTAAAACAACTGACAGTTGTACAAACAGTCATTTAAAGAAGGGTAAGGAAACGTGCTTAAGTATCATGGAGAATCTCCCTTGTTGCCCCTCATTGCCTCTGGCTGCATGTGTGGGGGGAGAGGAATGACAAATCCTTTTCTTTTCCTGTAGTTTTCCAGAGTTTTCTTTTTTTTTAGATAGCTCCTAAGAAAAAGCAGGGACTAAGCTGTCATTTGCAGTTGATTGGTGTACTCTGTTCCTCTGCCCTTCATGGTACGAATGCTGGAGGAGGTGATGCACTTGTGCTGGGCTGGAGGCATCTTCCTTGAGCATTTGCTGCCGGGCCTCCTGCAGCATCCCTGCTGATGCAGCCATGTGGGCTGTAGTGCCAGGGACTCTGACAGTGTAGGGCCCCTGCAGAGACCTTTGCAACCCCTCTCTCTCATTACTGTGCAGTACAGACCTTCATGATCTCTCTCCCTTGTGTCCTGTGCTTCTGATGTTAATGATTTAAAGGCAATTTGTCCATATTTTTAAATTTTACTTCTTAAGGGTTGAGCTTAAGCAATGCTTTTTTTTCATCCATGAAGACAGCGATATAACCTTTATACTTGTGCAAGGGTTAATTCCCTGCCTCAGTGAAAGGTTTTCATGTACCTGGTGATTTAAAAAGATTTGGAATAATGCTTCTGTGAATGCATATTTCTATTTTCTCTGCTTGCTTTAGATATTTATCAATGTACAAAAAGAAATTTAATTAGATAATTAAAAAAGAATGCATAGAATTATTTAATGCAGTTTGAGTGCCTAATAGTGGATATTGGGGAAATGGCTGTATTTTTGATTAACCGTCTATAAATGGATATGACAGATGAAGTGAGTTTATGCTGGTTATGAAGCAGGCATAAGATATCATACTAGTTCTGCTTTTTAATTGTCTTTTCTTTCTTCTGTGTATGTATTATATGACAGCACATGAGCAGGAGGATAAGAAGACTCTACAGAGAGGGTAGAAAAAAACTTGGAACCAGGCAAGAATTGATGGAGACCAGCTATGAAAATGATAGCAGTAGAAAGATTGCAAGAAAAGGAGGTAGAAAAAACATCCTGTTGGCAAGAAAGAAAATTCCTAACAATTTTTTTCAGGCCAAGGAAAACTGTAAGTTCTGCAGAAGTGCTTCTTGGTCACAGGTTCCCTCTGAACTTGTGGGCCATGTGTGCCTTTTGCCACTGATCACAGTGAGAATCCATAGCTGCTCCCAGGTCGGTAGGTGGACCCAGCAGAACACTGTAACTTCTTGATTTACTGAGTCTCTTCTACAGTGCAACTTACTCTTATTTTATTGGGCAGTTAGAGAACTATAGCCTCCCGAGTTGTCTGATCTAAAATAAACTTAAACTAATCTAGTAGGTCTCAACAAATCATCTAAACTTGACAGCAGATGGCACATGCTTTTTATTTAGCCCTGCATATACTATCTTGGTGGGTGGTAACTGCCTTAGGACAAAATCAGCATCCCACCAGTCACCATCTGGGATGGCAGATGATATGTGGGACTGTCATGAATAAGCATTCTGATGTTTGTAAATGTCTGAAGGAAGACACTGCTTGTTAACGTGGCAGTTGGTATGCAGTCACCACCATGAGAAGCTCACTTTATGCAGTAATCAGCAAAAGATGAATTGTGTGCCTTGGGTTCATCTCTGGAATATGGGTGGGTGTAAGCTGATTCTTCCATAATTTGTTCATTTTGATGGCAAACTTGAATGGCTCTTATCTTGACAGACCTTTAGTCTTTGTCATTGCTTTTGTGCTAAAAATTTTATTCTCTTAGGTACTGTGTCAGCAGTGATATTTATATGCCTCATACTGCATCATACCCAATGCTGATAATGAGCACAAGTGCATGCTATGAAACGTGCCCTTGCTTTGACAGTGCATTCTGAGTTGATGTGGAAATGGAGGGGACAGTTTGGAGAAAAAGGTATGAAATTGCTTGCAAAAAACACCCTATAGTTTTGTTCCAGATGCAGGAATAGAAATGCACATCTTCTGGCCCTCTCCTACTCCTATTTTCCCTTTTTTTCCTGGGGAAGATGCAAAGACAGAAGTCTGGACCATGAGGATATCCACAGGCCACTTCTCTCATCTTCTGTGTTCCTGGCTCTATGCACTAAGCCTCTTTCCTGAACATAAGTGCTTTGAGAAATGTTATTTAGATGTGTCTTTTTGGAAGGGCTGCTTGTCATTCATGTGACAGGTTCCTTATGTAGAGTATTTTAGACAGTAAAGCTGGCCTTGTAGGAAACTGAGTTGTATCAAGTACAAAAGTCTTTGAAAGGAAGAAATCTGTGCATCTATCATGCAATTTGATTCCTACTGCACTTACAATATCCCTTTTGGTTTGTGTTATTACTGTTTTACTCAACTGGTCTGTGTACCAGCTGAAATAGCTTCCATAGAATCACAGAATGGTTTGGGTTGGAAGAGACCATAAAGACCAACCAGTTCCAGCCCCCTGCCATTGACAGGGGCACTTTCCATGAGGCCAGGTTGCTCAGGGCCTCATCCAACCTGATCTTGAACACTCCCAGGGATGGGGCATCCACAGCTTCTCTGGGCAATCAGTTGTGTCTTACCATCCTCATAGTGAAGAATTTCTTTCTATTATGTAATCTAGACCTATCCTCTTTCAGTTTGAAGCCATTGCCTCTTGTCCTGTCACTCCATAGCCTTGTGAAAAGTCCCTCTCCAGCTCTCTCATAGTCTTTTCAGGTGCTGGAAGGTGCTCTAAGGTCTTCTTGGAGCATTCTCTTCTCCAGGCTGAACAACCCCAACTCTCTCCCTCTCATCATAGGAGAGGTGCTTCAGTCTTCTAATCATATTTGTAACCCTCCTCTGGACTTTCTCCAGCAGGTCCATGCCCTTACGTTGGAGTCTGCAGAGCTCTATGAAACAATGGTTTAATGAAGTGACATTTGCTTTAGTGATTCAAATAGCCAACTTGACTATTCTTTTTTTCAGTGCCTCCAGAATACTTGGTATAGAATATCTACGAGAGTGCAGGGTTTAAGAAGTTTATGCAGTTTAGTGGTAATGGAATTGCCAATGGACCTTTGTTGTGAGGGTTTTATGGTAGAGCAGTATACTACTAGAGTATTTTCATGTGTTTTTGACTACTAAGTATGATATGCAAATAGCATACTGATTTTATACAAATTAATAATAAAAGGGAAGAAACTCAAACAATCTGCCACATGAATTCTTAATTCAGGTACTACCATTCAGCTTCAAATTAAAATGCAAAAGTTAGTTAGGTCCAAAAGTTTATAAAACCCAAATTAAAGCAATAATATGGTTGCACTGGCTGGGAAGCACAGATATGAGGAGTGTCTGCCAAATTTGTCTGAGCAAATGCACTCATTCTCATGGCTCTTAATTGAGGGAAGAGCAGAGTGGATTATTTACAGCATGGAAGCACAAGCATGTCCTATTTCTGGATCAGGGTGTGAAATGTCAGCAAAACTAGCAAAAGGCTGGCTCTTTTTTTTTAATGAATGAAAGTGTGTATTTTAATGTGGAATAAGACAGGTATTCATAATGGATTTTGCAAGCAACAGTCACTTGAAGCCTGAGGTTACTTGCAGCTCGAGTTTAGGAGAGGTCTGTGCATGGGAAGGAGGAATTAGAGAGTGGCTGTATCTTCGACTTCACCAGACGTCTCTCTGAGTGGAGTATCAGCACAAAATATGCTTAGTTGTTGTTCCTTTAAACAGAGAAAAGGGCAAGTGAAGGGTTGTATTCAGGTAAGTGCTAACTTTAACCTGGCCTTCCTGCAGGTGGCTTCAAACCAGGTGATCCATTGTATGGTCTGTCACTACCAGTTGGATAATATTCTTATAACTTGATAATAAATCTTAAGTAATTAATAAGACAAAGCAGGTGTGATGTCCCTTTATAGTATAAGGCAACATTGGTTTTGATATTCTCAAAAGAGAATCAGTTGTTTACATAGAATATGACAGCATCTTATAAATGATGACTAATCTGGGACCATTTTTTAGGAGCATTTCAGGATTGATATTCACTGCCACTGATCATGCTTGCAGTTTTCTGTTCTTTGTACTCTTAGTGCTTCCAATCAAGCTGATAGATCTCAATCTCACACTGTTTCTGAATGTGGCATGTTCTTTGTTCGTGCCCAGCTATTATTTTCACACAATCCTCAAAGTTCTTGTGTCCAAGAGTGATTTTGCATCATTACCAGGCTTTATCCTGAATTAATCGTTTCCAGTACAACTTATATTCAGGTCCTAGCATTGTCAGACTTAAGAACAAGACAGCCATCTACTAGGCCCGACTTTCTCTTGTGGCTTCCTTTTATGCTGTGATGAATTCTTGATATTTTTAAGAAGGTAGGAAATTATTGTTGCTTCCTGAGACCAAAGATTGATTTACTCTTCAAATGTGATTATGCTCAAGCAAGATAAAGTAACAGCCAGGTACAAATACCCTGCAGGAACCTCAGATTATGTCAGTAGGTTTTGATCTTTATTTGTGCAAGTTCATGCCATGAACAACTTTTTTTTATAAATAAAATAGATGTTTCACTAGAAGTACCTTACATCTTGAATCAGTTGCCCAGTTAGTTAAAACCTATTTGTTTTGCAGTTGGCTTTAAGTTATCTTAAGCTTCTTAAATGTATAAAAATAATTTTTTCTTTAAAAAACCCGTATTTTCTGTGATCCTTTTATTGTTGAACACACATTCAAACTATATCCTCTACAGGATTTTCCCTTTATAGGTTTGTGTTCCAAGATAAAAATCTGATGGAGATACATCTAATTAATATAGTATTATTCAGTGTTTTTCTTGGGAGAAATACAAGGAGTCATTTGATTTAAATAGTACTTGGATCCAGTACTTTGAAAGTTACAAGTAAAAATCCCAATCTAGCAACTTTGTAGAAAGTCTAGAGATTTAGGAAATAGTCTTAGAAAATTATCTTAGAGGCAGTATTATTCAATTTATTTGTTAAATTTATAATTGATAAGACAGTTCCCTGGTCTCAAGAAACCAGATCGTGAAAATGAGCAAAATTGAAAATATACATAAAAAACCTCATGTTGCTAATTTCTACTTAGGAAAATTTAGCTTTTTAAAATTTTGAGGATTTGCTGTTAATATAACTTGTAATTTTCACATTCAACCTGTTAAAAGTATCCTATCTATTTTTTAACTCTTTTTTTTTTTTTTTTTTGTTTTTCTTTTCTCTTTTCTTTTTTCTTTTTTTTTTTCCCCCGTCTGTTTGGCATTTGGGCATGTTTGATGCTTTAATCCTGCCCATGTCCAAGGAAGAACTAATATAAGTCTCTCTGTTTTTGTGGTTTCGTTTTTTTCTTCTTCCTGGGTGTTGCTTTAGAAATATGGCATATTTGGGATTTAGGTCTTTAATGGAAAACTAGAGTTCCTGGATGAAATAGAATGTAAATATGACCAGATACAGACAATCACTGATGGTTGGTATGAAATGGACTCTTTTTTTTTTTTTTTTTTTTTTT